>JAHZNB010006184.1:0-29117 GCA_027744295.1 Callyntrura guangdongensis
AAAAAAGCAACTTGCCTTCGAAACATTTTTTATTCATACCGAAAAATGCATGGCTGCACCGTTACATGCTACAGTATTTTAATGCAATTCCACATACTACTACACAATGCTCACCACCACCGCCGCATATTTACATTCATGCGTGCAGTTCATCCATACAATAGCCAACTTATTATACTGCTGATTCATAAAAGCTTTTCTCATCTCATCTTCTTCCACGTCTTCCTTCATCCTTTTTTATGTTTTCACTTTTTGCTCGTCCCATGTACGCCAGAAAAGGGGATGTCGAGAGCAGCAACAAGCAATCAAGGGAAATGGTTTTTGAATTGAAATGGATACGTGTGTGTTGTGTTTGTACTACACGGTGGTCGTGGTACGGTTCAAAATTTGGCAGTGGTGGAGGTGGTGGAGGTACATACTCTTCGGGTAATATAAAGTTACGCTACGTTGCACATGATGAATACCCACCCACCACCACACACCACTAACATCCAATACAAATAATGTACAACCCACAGCCGAGAATGAGCACAACAAAGCATCAGGATGAATAAAAGGAACTCATTACTTTTCCCCCCTTTAAAAACCTTTACACGACATCCCTCTCTACATTTTGTGTTTAAGGGTTCACCCTCGAAAAATTTAGGTCAATGTATGTAAAGGTCGAATAAACATATTTTTGAGAGGAAATGCCTTCTGCAAACAAACAAGATTTACTGTTTTCGCTTACTTTATGATTATAATTTTGGGCGTGCCAATTTATAAATGATGATGATGAAGCTACATAACAAACTCGGGGAAGCAGGATAATTTTCTAAAGTCCCCGTCAGTAGATAAAGTTAACATGGTCAACGACGATGGGACAGATGGATGACAAACTGAAGGGGAAAGGGTGAATGGTAGTCGTCGTGGTAGTGTGTGGCTGGGCTGAAAGAAGCTTATTTAGCTCCAGTAAATGAACCATCATCATTCGTCTTTCTCGGTTTGGTTTGGACCGCACAGATCATCTATAACTGTCAGAGCCCATGCCCCATCTGCCTTTACAGGTTTTTTTTCTTCTACCTTACCCATTCGATATCATGAAGAAAAATAGAACAGAGAACCTTTATCGCTTCATCTTTTTCAAAGAATTCAAGAAGAGAATCCCAGCAAGGGTAAAATGCCTAAAATAGATAGTAGGCCATTAGGAAGCTCAATAACAGCAGCCACAGCAGAAGATAAAGTTAAGCTGGAGGAAAAACGGAGATTTAATGCAATAATCTAATCTGTCAGACAAGCCATCTCTTTACATCTTTCACTTTCTCCTTTCCTCCTTGGTTGATCACACCGTGCAGACCGTGAAGCTAAAAAAAACTACAAGACGGGTCTATTATATGCACACTCAGTGTATTATTACAAGGCTACATAATAAAGTACGCGGTTATTGTTGGAGGATGATTACCTCAACAACAGCATGCAACAGCAGCAGAGAAGATAACAAAAAGGAAGAGCTCATTTTTGTTCATTTTGTCTGGGCTTCTCGCAGTAATTGCTTGACAGAGTGAAAATGCTTTATAACTTTCGTTTATGAAGTTAGACTTTCCTTTTACTACTGCTAAGGCGGCAGCTGTTAGAAAGAAGTTAAGGTTTAATGCCACACTTATTCAAAAACACAATATTCCTTTTTATTATCGTTATCCACATGAGTCATCTAGAGTGTCTTTTATCTTCAGATTCATCATCATCACCGCGCTGCCTCATCGACACAGTTTCCCTTTAACTTGTCCGTTAAGTAAGTAGCAGCGAGAACCGAGAACCGCCATCCTCATCTATAAAAATCTTACGAGAAAGGAGAGATAATGAAGACAACAGTGTTTTTCCTATTATCCTCTACCCTTCCTAGGAAAGATCTAGGGAAAAAAACTCGACAAGGCTGCTAGTACTAGTACATCAGCACAATATACACGATTTTATATAATATTCTGTATAGACGTTGAGGGATCAGAGATTTGGAACAATATCGGTGTACGTTGTGTGTTTTCTCGCTTTTCCAAAATGTTTTCTTTCTGCGTAAAAAGGAGGAGGAGGCATTAAAGTAAATTGATTGATTTCCTTTTGGCGACCGTATCCAGCAGCACTCTAGGGATACAAGACAAGAGAAAGAGAGAGAGTTGGAAAAAACGAAGAAAAATGAAAGTTGTACCTTACAGTCAGCTTGTAAGAAAATAAAAAAACGTTATACGGATTCACATGTCTCGGAAATATCCACACATGTGGTTACAAAAATAAGTTGATTGTTAGCGGTGATGGCGATAGTTTCACTTCATTTTTTTAAGTCTCCAGCCATATCAACGTTGCACTATACCGTACCACTCACGTGTAATGACAAAAAAGAGAGAAAAAAGTAATAATCATTTTCCTCCTTCTTTTCTTTTTAAAAATCTCTGTTGCCATTCAGTGTGCCCAGTAGGGTAAGTAAAAAAGCTGCGGAAGGCTCAAGGGCCTTGAATCCGGATTTAACAGGGTAGCGGAACACGAACATGATCTATTATTGATTATTATTTAAAGAACAGATGAGTCGGATTTTATTTTCCCGGGAGGTTTCAGCCTGAAAGCTACTACCCAGAGAGGAAAAGACACTGAGAGAGAGACCATGACAAACAGGTTTCTGGGAACGTTTTCTTTCTGGAAGAAAACTTATTTTTTGGGGAAACGTAAAACACGAAAAATAAGAAATGGCATCCTAGCAGCCTGTTGTACAACCACCAGCTTGTTTCCACTTGACTATCTATCTCCCTTGGTGTGCTTGATGATGATGATGACGGTCGTGTCATAATCTCTACTTTTCTTTAGCAGATTTTCCTTCTGCAAAGTGTGGCGCACCATATCTTTGTTGGTTTTTGGCTTTTATTTTCTGGGGTAAAGAATATGAGTCTGGGAAATATTGGTGGTATTGTTGTTTTTCTGTTGGAAGCAGGCAGGAGTTAGGTTAGGTATATTCAATACCTACCTACCAGATCCATATATCATTTTCTGGCTCTGTTCGAAAAATGAACTGAACGACAGGAAATTATATAGCAGCAGGAGTTTTTGGGCTCATCATTATCTTTGTCATTGTGGGTCTGTCGTCTGGTTTTGGTTGTTGCGGTGTTTCTGGAACTGGCGTGTGTGTGTTTGTCTGGTTTTTACAACTCATATATATATATATATATTGGAAATGTAGATGGTTGAACAAGTAAAGTGGAAAGTAAGTGTAAACGAATTGAATTTAGCTTTACCAACATCACCAACATTGTCATCACGCACAACCTCTAGACACAGCATGACGTTCCTCATCTAGTTTATTTTCTTCATTTTTTTGATTGTTTTTTCCCTTTCACTTTATTCTTGGCACAGGAGGACAGTGGAAGGACACGATGAAGCGATGCGATGAAGCGATGAAGATGACGAGTAAAAGAAGCTTTGGAAAAAAGCAAGCTTTATCTGGTCGAGAGAGGGAGGAAATTGGGAGACGAAAAAAGGACGACAAGAGAAATTTTTACAACAAGAATAACGCCGACTGGAAAGGAAAAGGAAGCTTATCAGCGTCATTATCTGTGTCCTTCCACTTCCTCTCTGGTACTCTCCGCTAAACTTTCTTTTGAGAGAGTAAGCTGGAGTCAACGTAAGTATTATGGAAAGAGAAAGACAGTAATTTTTCTCACCATCTGGGGCAAATGAAGAAAGTGGAAGTCTCATCATATAACATTAGCATTTTACCAACGCCACTAAAGCCAAAAATACATCTTGGTGAAGCCGCCACCAACATCATCAACATATCCTCCCACACATACACACATTTACAGACAGACACAAACAGAGAAGAGAGCATAGCAGAGATGGATTATCGTCGCTCATTTGTAACTGTCAAGCAAGTTGTCTAAAAATCTGTATATTTTCTCTGCGCCACCACCACCGTCGCCGCCACGTTTACTGTTTTACGCAGTTTGTGCGGCTGGTTACAAACTGATGTAATATACGTCTCCCGACAAATATATAGACAGTCACCAAAAGACCCTTTTATTTTACTCATTTTCGGATTTCAGTCGACAAAATCTAATGTCGGAGCAGGTGACAATGACAGAAGGGAAAACATCTGTAATCCACCAGCAACAGCGGCAATGACATCAAGTGCAAAATCCTCGAGGATAAATAATGTAGCTACTTTGTACTTTAAGTTCGTTAGCCTAAAACGAACCGCCTTGTGCATTCTATACACTCTACAGATAAGAGACTCTTTTTCTCAAAAGAATTAGGTATGTGTGTACTACAGCAGCCATGAGAGGCGAAAAAAGCCCGCGATTTAATACAAAAGTCAACTCGAGCATTGTCGTTCACACAAACACACACAAGTACACACATTTCGCCGTATACACAATACACACCACCTAGAGCCCTGCCATTTTCCCTGCAGCTTCAACTCATCATCATGAATCTTTTCCAAACTCGAGATTTTCGGATTCTCTTATTTCTCATGAACTTTGTCTGTACTTTATATTTACGTCCTGTCATATTCAATCGTGTGTGAATCACCCCACCGCTGCAACACGAACAACAAGAACAACAACAGCAGCGATACAAGTAGAGAAAATGGTAGCACAGTAGACGGCAGGATTCACACTCTTTTCATGTGTGTAGTAGTTGTAGTGGTATATAGTATGGCATATATGTATATGATTGCGCCAGCGGCAGTACCAAAAGAACGAAAGATTCACTTTTGCTACAACAGCCTCCTATTTCCACTCAAACTGAAAAGTAGCTTAAAATATTTGATGCGCCATAATAAGTACATAATAAGGATAGATATTACACTGTCTAAATGTCTTTTCCCTTTCCCTACCACCACCACGACACATATCCGTCCTGCTTGAAATACTACACACAAGTCTCCTGCGTCCCTCTACCATTACCGTTCATTCTCCTGTATAGTTCTCCTTCCATACCGCGACTCCGGTTGTGCATGCATATTTGCGGTTTACATTTGAAGAATTATTCGCCTCGGGAGTCATTTTACAAGTTGGACTACACTAGTCCTTCGCTACCACTACTGCATAACTCTCCGGTTTCACACAACCCGAGAAAATTCAAGCCTGTGAAACAAACTCCCATACAACTACAACAACCATATATATTTACTTATAGACTCTCTGAATGAATCTGACGGCTGTTGCCTCACATGCACATGATAAAGTAAGCCGGCTTAGATTGTACATGTATAAAAATTATGCACCTAATAGGATTTTTATTCGTTGTGCTGCCGCTACCACACGATCACACCGTGCCAGTACTATTACTGCTTTAGTTGTGAGTAGCAGAGGACAGTCCAACCACACCAAGACCACTACACAATGTTACTTGAGAGCAAAACGATCTGGAAACAGCGAAAAAAAGAAGATGGCAAAAGAAACAGGAAAGAAAAGAAAAAAGACGACGAGTTTATGCTTCTTTACATTCGTAATATTCTTTTCTTACAGAGAAATTCATACAGGACAACGAGAAAGATGAAGATATTTCAAGTAAATTACGGAGAAAGCGAAAGAGAGAGAAAGGGAGAGGGAGAACGTGTGTCTGACAATGGGATTCACTCACAATCACACTAACATGACATATACTATAGTACAGACAACATCCCATGCAGCTTTTTGTCATGCTTGAATCATCATCATCATCTTTTATTCTTTGTAGTCCGTCGAGCTTTTCATCTTTCTACCGTAAACTATTTTTCCCTCTCCGCTTCCCCAGCAGCAAGCCATGCTGTAACATGGCTGTTGGTGACGATGATTACGATCATTGCACACAGTATAAGCCCTTGTCACGGATCTTAAGCTTTTCTAACTTTGCATATCACTCCATCATCTTCCCGTCGAGTTGAGAAGAAAAGAGGAAAATGGAGAACGTTAAAAATTTTAACATGTCGTATTTATGGAGGAAGCTCGGCTAGAAAGGGGTTTGCAGGTATTTTACTTTTGTGCGACTTAATGAATAACGAGCTTCACAAAAAATGAGAGAGACTTACAAACTGACACAGTGGAGTAAGTGAAGATGATGAGTGCCAGTCAGCTAAAAATGGTGAGGGTTTACAAAGATAAGAAATGACAAAAAGATTGAAACATTAATCATATTATTCATCGCGTCTGGGTGTAAGTGACTCGGATGAGTGAAAAGTGTTAAAACCCATTTGTCAATTATTGTCAGTAGACAAGACGGAGAGAATGTGTCGCCAGTCTAGAGAGTGCCTATGAGCATCCATCCACCTGACTGAAAAAAAACACTTTTATGTTGACGCCGTGTGTCCGCGTCTGCTACTCTACGACTAATGTATCCAAGAAAGTCAAGTGAAATATAGAAAAGATTAGATACATAAAAACGTGAAAAACTAACTTTCTTTTGAAACTTATCCCTCATGTATCCCATCCCCCCGTTTGAATCCCTTTCTCGTCTTAACGTGTTTTGTCGCGCGAAAAACGCTACAGACGGAGCCGTAACAGCAGCAGTAAATTACCGGGAACTGTTGTTATAAAGGTGTAATAAAGCTTAAAAGAAAAGTTTTTTCAGTTTCCGCGTACTCTTCCTTTTCTCCTTGTACTTCTCGAGGACTTGGTCACAAATTAGATATAGCTGGCTGGTGATGGCGTGCTTCCTCTCCCTACTTGAAACCCGGGTATATAAGTGCAGTAGCAGTATCGACGCTGAGATATGGAATATGGTCACACAGCGAGTATATAAACCCGAATGAGTGTTTTCTCTTATACTCCACACCATTTTACTCACCCCACTCAACTGCCCATCTGCCCTGTTTACGTTGGCCAGCTATAATGCAAAAACACTATCAAAGTGTTCTATGGTGAAAGTATGTATGTGTTTTGAGACGACGAAATTCCACCAGCGAGAAAGGAATGAAAGGACTCATACTTGCCATTTACTATCAAACATGGCAGTAATGGAAAAAGTGTTACAAACATACACTATTATTATTACCAGTCCATGTAACAATTCGGAGAATTTATCGAAAAACTTGGTCGCACTTTTGAGAGAGAGAGAGAGAAAAGAGTTGATGATAATTTCTAGCAAAAAAACTAATGGTACTTCACCGACAATGACTATTTTCTTCATTTGTTGGAGCATGCACCCACTTGAGAGAGACTTTATCACGATTGCAACTATATTTTGTGATGATGGGTAATATAAATACAGAGATTGGCTTAAACAGAGAGCTTATAGAGAGAATGAGCTGGAACGATTGTGTATTCCAAGTTTGTAGGTTTTATCGGTGCAACTGCCGTAGTTGGTTGTAAAAGTGCAGTTTTTTGTTTGGTGCTTTCTCCTTTTGCTACGGTATGAATTGTTTTTACTAGTGGAAATTTTATTCATTTAGAGAAGGTTACGGAGGAGAAAGGGAAGAAAGAAAAGAAAAGAGCAACAGCAATGAAGGAGAAAAACAACAGCCAGAAGAAAAACACTTTACGATGTTATTCGATCCTCCCATTTACAAGAAAACGATAATAATTTTTAGTGGATGGATTGGAATTTAAGAAGAAAGGGGAAGATGGGGAGAAGAAAAAAACACCAGGGGAGAGTAATTCCTTGGAATTTTCAAATTCTCTCGATGTATGGCCCACATTCCAAAGAGAAAAATATAGTGATGGAATCACCATGATGATGATGATGATGATGGCGTTGCAAAAGGTTGGTTGTGGGAATAGTTGCGGTAGCACTCTCCTTCATTGATAGAGAAACCCCCATATCAGCCGTAATATTAAGTTCTTCGACAAGTTTTTTTTTATCGCACTATGAGAATTTCAATGAAAATGGAATCGAATCATAACGTGAATTCTAACGAAGTGTTAAAGATGAAAGAAGAAAAAAATACAGAGAAAATAACACATGTTTACGGAAACCCTCATCTTATTCCCATTACCCATCCTTCTCCCTCTTGTTTATTTGGATATCTGATTACGGTAATGCTTTTTGTGTGTGTGGAATACAAATACAGAGATAGACGCTGGCATGCCGGCGTGTTACGTACTCTTTTTGGAGAATGAGTGAAGGATTGATAGATGCGCTGCTGGTAGTGATAAGTAGGCACTACTTTCTCTCTCTCTCTCCTTAGCAGTGCAGATAAGTATACATGCTGATGTGCTTACGTGATCTGCAAGAGAAAACTGGTAATCGTTTCCTTTGTGGATCAGTTTGATATGTAATACACCCATACACACTATGTTCATCACTTGAGAAGGATGATGACAAGACATCGAGGCAAGACAGAAAAAACGTTGCCACATACAATGTAGGAGTACCATTATCATGCCATTGGTATGCCAGGTTTCCTTCTTTTCAACCAAAAAGCCCGAATTTTATCCATCGACATACTTTTACAAAATTTTAGGTTTCGCGTATGTGAAAAAAGGAAAAAAGAGACGGAGCGAAAAAAATAGTTTGATTCTTGTCTTGGGTTTAGTTTAAGAATGGCAATTTGCATTTTTTGAAGAATGACAAGTGCCTGGTGTGATGACAGCTTTCAGCCATCAGAAAAAACTGTGATGGGATGTTATTGGGGCGTAAGTGTGCGTTTCTCTCTCTCTGTGTGTGTGTGTGTGAAAAGAAAGTTGTGGGGATAAAGATAATTTATACAGAATGTGGAGCCTATATATTAAGCTGCCAATTTCTTACGCTGCCCCAAAACTGTCACCATGTTCAAAATGCGGAAACGCGTAAAATTGTACAATCAAGACCTTTTTCGCGACTACCACACGACAACTGTTTGATTTGTTTCACCTGACATTTTTTTGCCAAAAGGGACATTTTCATTTACAAATTTCGACTTGTCATGTCAATAATTTTGGTTGTGGTGCGTGCGTATCCCCCTATCATTATACTCCCGTGTCCTTGTCACATCAAAAACCCAACAACCAAAAAACTAATATTGAACTCCTCTTATCTTGTTTTCTGTGCGATATGTATAATGTTTCTGGATAGGGTATTTGAGCTTTTCTGGAAAGACACACACTCGCCACTCACTCTACTCAAAACATAACAGACAAAAAGGAGAACCATTGGGTGTAGTGGTCTTTATGCTTTTGCTTTCGCAAAGGGTGGTAATTCTTAAGTAAACAATAGTAGTAATTACCGGTGTTCTGTTTTCCCTGTTTGTTTTTTTACAATTTTGGTTGTGGTGCGTGCGTATCCCCCTATCATTATACTCCCGTGTCCTTGTCACATCAAAAACCCAACAACCAAAAAAAACTAATATTGAACTCCTCTTATCTTGTTTTCTGTGCGATATGTGTAATGTTTCTGGATGGGAGGGTATTTGAGCTTTTCTGGAAAGACACACACTCGCCACTCACTTTACTCAAAACATAACAGACAAAAAGGAGTACCATTGGGTGTAGTGGTCTTTATGCTTTTGCTTTCGCAAAGGGTGGTAATTCTTAAGTAAACAATAGTAGTAATTACCGGTGTTCTGTTTTCCCTGTTTGTTTTTTTACTCTTTTCTTCTTCTATTGTTTGTCGTTGTTACATGATTTGGGAGGAGAAAAACGAGCCTACTGTGTCTGACAGCAGCTGTCAAGTTGTTGTGGTTGTGTAAGCAAAGACACGGATGGAGAGCAGTTTTATTTTCTCTCCTTTCCACTTTCCTAGTGTTTTAATGAAAGTACTCAGTAAATATTGACCAAAGCAGCTAGATAGAGAGGAAAAGAGAAAACAAAACAAGCCGTGTGAGAAAACGGATTTACTACTTCAACAATAACATGGTAGGTAGGTGTAGGCTTATGTAAAGTAAATACGTACACACCGACACAAACCCTGCCGATGATGATAACGTCCCAGATAATGTTCCTAAGTTTGTGGGGGTTGAAACAAAAAAAAAAGATTTTTGAATGGGGCGACCAGTGTACATCCAAAATTTATTATAAGCTTTTACGATTATAAACCTGATCATAAGAGTATTTGTCTCTGCGTTGGGGAAGCTGCTACGCGAAAATTCCCGTTTTCTCTGTAACGCTCGAAAAAGGTACGGATCGATTTTCCTTCAGTAAACCCTGTATTAACTTAGTGACCATTTTTGTCCGTATAATACCCTGTCATCGTCGTTTTTACTGCTTTTATGTATACCGCTCACTTTCTGATTTCTGCCCATTTTTATCCCCATTCCTTTGTTTTGGGCCTTTTTGTTTGAAATGATTTGCTGCAAAGACAGTGGAAAACAAAGCAAAGACAAAAGCAAAGGAAGCGGAAGTAAGTAGCAGGAAATTATGACAAAAATTGTTAGCGTGAGCATTGTTTTTTTATTCTTTTTCTTTTGCAACGAAGCGGAAAAGTACCAAAAAGAATGTATAAAGAAAAGAAAGCCATGTCGACTGTGTTGTTATCTTAGCAAAGAAGGAGAAAAGCCCTTTTGGCTGGTTACATCATCATATCACACATATTTTTCAAGAAAACGGAGCAAAAAAATTACACTCCATACAGTAAGATGGAGAAAGGCCAACAGAAGAAAGAGAGAACAAAAGGCGAGAGAGGAACGGAAGTAATAAATAAATAGGATATTAGATGATGACGATCATGAAAAAAGGTAAATCCTTTTTGTTGCAGCTGAAACGACATCCGCATCACTCTTCCCTTTTCATGAGTCAATGCCCTTCAACACACTCTCAGTCAGCAAGAGTGAAAGAGGTTGGCACATCATATTTCTATCTCTTATTCATGCTGACAGGTAGTTGGTGGTTTTATACGAGTAAAGTGCTTCATTTCATGGGGGCTTTGTATAACTGTACCACACAGCTTTAAACGCACATGGGCATCTTCTCTTCCTCTTTTTTAGAGTATAGAAGAAGCATCTGCCATATTTAACATCCTGATACATCACCATCTTCATCATCATCACTGACAACCTGTATGTGAATTATCATGGGAAAACTTGGAAATTGGACAGGGAATTTAGAACACATGAAGGGGGAGAACGCTCAGGGAGTGAAATCATTATTTTATTTGCAAGAGAAAATGGAAATCAACTTGTGAAAAAGACCTAAGTTTTACTATTATCATTATTATTATGATGACGATGCAAGTATCGCGCTACATTACATTATTGTATTACATTCATTTCACTCCGAGGGAGTGTGGTGCAGTACTTACATTTTAGGTTTTGCGCTTCTGGTTTGTTCTCTAGGGAAAGTAGGTATGGATCTCTACATTTGTGGAATAGTGGGGGTACTAAGTGTATCAAAAGGAAGTTCACTCACCTGTTCAGACTAAAATTGAAAATGATAGCGGTAAAAAATAAGTGTGTTTCGGGGAAAAAATGAGGAAAGTGCGTCAAATTACAATTTGGAAGAGAGCATTGTGAAATCATTGTGCCTTTTTGTCTTCTACACGCTGCATACAATTACTGAGGTACAATAATAACAGTAAACAGAGAGGGTCCCATTTTATAAAAACAACAAACCAACTTTTGACTGTTTTGTGTAGCTGGTAGAATCCAGTTATTTCGAAAGACAAATTTTGACAAGTTTGTCAACCTGTCAATTTTTTTATTTCTGATGAAATGCGATACTTGTTAACAAAACGAGCTCATGTGTTTGTCAGTAGGAAAGTACATATGTGTCATGTCATTTTTGTGGTTACTCTCACTGCGGCGAGTTTTCGAACTGGTTTCACGTTTCCAATAATTTTAAAGATGCACACAAGCAGTTCAATTATACATTGTCGACATCAGCCACGCTGGTGGGTGCAGCTGATTGTTATTACAAGAGCAAACGAGCCCTCTAATATAATTTCCCGATAAAGGAAGCAGCTTTTAAAAACGGGGTATGCAAATGAAAATCCCGCCAACTTATACCAAAAATTAATAATAATATTCTTGTCAATTACTGCAGAAATGGGCGATTACACAGGATGAGAAAATCTGGCATCGGATGTTAGTTATCCACTTCACCACAACCTAAACCGTGAGTGTGCAGTATATTATTTATTGGCACTTGTACAAATTGCCTGGAGATGTTACACTTTATACACTACCATCGTCACCGCAGACACAATGACGAGAACGACTATATCATCAACCATAATAATGCTAATAACTTTTCTCATCTGATTATTACACTTGAGGCTACACTCCTCCTCGCGCTTTGACTATAATGAAGGTCGATGATGACAAAGATCCGATTTTCATAGGTAATGATGCAGTAAGTGAGAAGGAGAGAGAATCGAAAGTGAAAACACGGAAAATCCGGGGAAACTGGCGTGTGGTGTGTTTCATGGGAAAATAGTGTCCTTGTGAAATTCACTTATAATCAGCATCATCATCGCACATCGTACATAAGCATTTCACCGATTTTGCCACTACCATCACCCCACCATCGTTTGAAGAATAAATACATGCATAATGCATGACCGTCTTCACTTTCCTTTCTGTCTTCATCGTCTTTATCATTCCACACCGTCAACAAAATCCTCTTCATTTTGGCGTGTAAGAAACTCCGAAACCAAAGGGAATAATATGTAAGTAGAGCGAAGAATTGAAAATCCTCATCAATAGAAAATGAGGCGAAGATAGAGAGAGAGAGCGCGTATTATACTATAAAACCACCACCCCTGCCAAAAAACTTAAAATTGAATTAGGAATGCACAATTGGTGCTTGATGCTCTCTGCTAAGCAATGTAAATGGCAGTGGGAGACGGCATTCATATTTCCCACTTCGTCTTTCTTCAGTGGCAGCAGCAGCAGAACACATAACCACCACTTTTTTCTTTTTTAGTACTTTCCATTTCCATTCCCAATGTAAATTTCCACTAACATATTTCAGTGAACTTTTAATATGATCGTCTTGTAATCAAAATAAAATGGAACTGGTATTCACTCGGTAGACAAAATAATACCTCGAAGGAATGGCGTGCTACTGCTGCTGCTGCAGTAGTTGAGTACATTCTCCAGACTCTAATTCAATTACGCTCTAAATAGCAGACAAGGGCAGCGCTCTTTCTTTCTCTCTAACTCTCTAAATATTAGAGTGACTCTCAATTTCTTTCTCTTTTCACAATATTTTCCCTCCACTTTAAATACTTTGCAGCAAGTACACAAATTGCACTAATAGTGTACATAATACGGTTATTATCCTATTGTAATGGGATATGATATGAAGCTGAAGGAAAAGCCCTGCACGAAAAATATGAAGACGGAGTCGGGGTAAGGCTGGAGCAAGGAAAAAGTGGAGAGCGATTGAGGTACACAACAGCAAGTATTCACATAAGTACTCGTATCATCATAAAAGATTTAGTCGAGTTAAAGAAGCGTACAACTAGACAATTTACATAATAATATGTGCTATTACTTCAACTACCACCTCTTCCACTGCTGCAAAAAATGAAGGAGAAAATGTACATGGAATAAGGAGAAAGAAAAGCTATTAAAGGGGATAGAAACAAACTGTTGCTGGTTTATACCCGCTACAGCTACGCATGTATATATAGCGATTGTAAATACGCTAGAGCGGTACCAATATATATTTTGTCTTCTTTACCACCAGCAGTACCACTACCACCAGTTTTTTTCGTTCCGGGTTCTGGTCCTCAAAACATAAGAGACAAAGTTTTCGTTTATGTGTTGAGACTTGAGAGTGCTAATACAACAAAGACAAGACGCAAGAGAAAGGATAAGGAAAACGCCGAAAATAAAAATAAGAACAAGTGGAAGAAGATGAAAATTATCAAAGTGAAGTAGCATTTTTTATTAGAATGCATGTCATTGTTCCTCTGCTTCGGTTGCTGATTAACCAAGTAAAGTAAAATAAGATGATCCTCTTGTTGACTCTTGGCAAATCCTTTTCTTTTCCAAAAAGTATAAAAAAGGTATAAAACGTTACATTTTTTCTCGTCTACATGCATTCCTTTAATAAAGTTTTTTTTTGTGTAAAAATGGGAAAAAGATAGTTATGGGGACGTGTCAGGCCTTTCAAATCCCGGGCGGAGAAGAGAAAAGAATTGCATGGGAGAAAGTGGGAGAGTACTATTAATAGTATAATATTCTGGGCAAACATACATCTAGGCAAACAACTCGGCGTGTAAGTAAGTATATATCATCTTGGGAGTGTGCTGGCAAAGAAAAGTAAACAAGCAGGAAAGAAAATGTAGGCAGTCAAGAGGACTTCTTCAAGTGGTTCAATTTCACATTTTTTTGTCTACTCCGAGGAAGGACAGACACGGAACGTGAAGAATAAACAGAACATGTAGAAAATTAAAGTTGTAGTGTGCTGCTTTGTTTAAATTTTTATACATTTTTCTGCGTTTTTTTCCTTTCTCCTTCCACCCTCACACTTTTGTTATTTTTGTCGTGTAGAAGGCTGTTCACTGTTTACTCTTTAAAATCCAGTCCCGAATTTTAAAACAAGCTACACGGCACGTTAACGGGATATATCATATTCTGAACTTGCTGTACCATACGATACTCTATAAGAAAATTACTGCGTGGTTTTGTTGTTGGAACCTGACACACGCGCGTCCCTTTTTTGCCCTTGTGGAATTTTTGAAGAACGAAACGTGGAAAGGTGTGTGTCTGTCCGTTTCTAGCGTGTCATTCAATCTATCAAAACACGTACTCTCTCTCACGCACATTTGTAATTTTAAACGAATAAACCATTTATTTTTCCAACGTTAATTTGATGCGTCATATCTCTCGTCTCTCTCGTATAAAGAAACGTGCTATTAAAATGCCAATGTAGCTACTTTTATAAATTATAATACATAAAGCAAACAAGGCGGAACGTAACGAGGGGTAAGCACCTAGATATCCTGTGCGCAAGGTTAAATTAGTATTTTTAAAGGAATACAACATCATGTCACCTATAGGTACGTACTTGCTCGTGGCTAAAGGCTACTCCCTAGTTTGGGACAGCTAGTTAGCAAGGCTTGTTTTGTCTGCGTCGTCAGGGACGTGGGTAGCAGCAGCAGCACGGTTTACTTATTTTGATTGGAATGGCTGGCATGCAAATGTAAAAATGCTTTTTTTCTTTTGCTAAAGTCACGTTTTATTTCTCTCTCTCATTTCTTTGTTGGTCATGTATGCATAACCATACACTGCCGTCAATCCATTTTGTCCACGCTTTTTCCTTGACACGCGTTTCTTATATTGGCGATTCTTCTTTCTCCCGCCCTGTTTTGTCTGCTAAGAATATAATGATATAGCTGTACCGACCGAGTCAGTAAAAACCTGTGAGTGGCGTATCAACCGAATCGGGAAGTTTCATGGGAGCACGAAAAATTGTTATCAATTTTTAGCTGTGTGACGATCACTCGGTGTCTCAGAGCATTCTCACGTCAAATAAAATGTCTCTTTTTCTGTGATCACGTACAGGCCTACCTATATAGTTGTCTGATTTCTTGGGTTTTTCAATGTTTCTATCATATAAATTATTTACTTGTCACGGACACATGCGATTGGAATTAAATGATAAGAAGGTGCAGTGACCTTTTCCTTAGTGAATGTATATATGTTATTGGGAATGAAGAAAGTTGAATACAATTTGAAGGGAAAGTTAAACGAACCGCAATTAGAGTAAATGGCGTGGCTCTTTCGAAAATTCTACGTGGTGCGCTACAGTACCTGTTGGGAAAATTCGGCAGAAATTCATTAAAGAAAATCATCAAAAACCAACAAAGAGTGGGTTTAGGTCAAAAGGAAACATTCATGTCCAACAACTGCTAGTTGTGTGTGCTGGCTAGCTATACTTATAACGTGACATATTCCTTTAAACCTGCACGCGCTTAAATTAAACCAAAGTCAAAGGCACACAAAAGACAAACAGCTGCTCCTGACATTATCCCGCTAGACCCAAGGACAAAAGACGTCTTAGAGGGAGGAAGAGGGAAGGAGAAAAGAAATACTTTGGTAAAAGAAAAGTTGTTGAAAAGAGAGGTTAGTTGTATGGAGTTACAATACGAGAGTGGAAGTGATGATAATAACGGAACGGATGAGAGTTTAGTCGTGACGACGAGCACACACAACCCTCTCGCTCACCACTCTGCACGCATCTACAATGCAACTTTCTTCACTAAATACAAAGTTTTTTTCTTCCTACTAATGACTTGTTGTTTGCACGAGCCACCATTTGTGGCACTTATGGGACTTACTAACGACCAGGATGATGAAAAAAATCATCGGATGGTTTCTGAAGTGCCCGATTCCCAAGTTACAAGTTGCAGCAAATCAAGCCTCGTATATACGCTCGTACAATTGTACGGTACGCTCACTATATACACAAAATGTGTAAATCATATTAACTTGATCTTTCCTGTGTGCTACAAGAGCACAACAGGATAATGTAATTTCAACAAACTGTTTGCATATTTGAAAATGGGCCTTAATCCTCAGTTTCCATTCACGAGAAAGACGGTTTATAAGGGTATACTAGGTACTTTGTTAACTGGGGACTATCTCAAAAAACAGACAACTGTCATCTTGCCTTCTATATGATTTATTCTGAAAACGAACAGCGAATTGTGAAAATTAAATCTTCCTAATATACAAACTGTTCATATTGTTGCAAATGACATTTGTTTCCAGCAAATGCCACCTAATGAAATTTTGCGCATAGCACCACAACCCTACCTACACGACAATACACCTACGCATTCCCTTTCTATCTATAAGAATACATTTTATTTTCTTGGAATTAATCCTATCCTCATACGACCAAACAACGATGATGATCCTTCTGAGGATATGGATTTTCGCCATTTAGCAGTGCGCTTTGTATTCATATCACCACTTGTCGTAATAGTTTATATAAATGTCTACCTCTTTTACACAATTAAAGTTGTGCTTATGTGCTCGTCCTCGTGCAGTAATATCAGTTTGCATGGATTTCGCTCTTGAATGGGCTAAATGAGTCCTATATCCCCTTTCTCTCTCCATCTTTCCCTTTGCTAAATTCATTACTACACATTTTACTTTGATACCCAAATTTGGTTTCTTCCTATTGTTCCCAGTTCCTTTTTCACTTCTCCGTAAAAGCTGGCGCAGCTCCCAATAAACAGCATCGTAAAACGACAAAATGTGTTATAATATTACGCAGCAGACTAACTAACCAACCAACTACCACTGCTACCCTTTCAAACAGTCTGTAATTTCCCCCGTTTTTTGCAACAAATACCCATGCTGGTTTATAATGCAGTTAGTAATTGATATAAAAGTGTCTAACGGGAAACCGGGAACTTATGTACATGGAACGATGGTTTAATGAGTTTCCGTTCGTCCCGGCCTGATGGCTATCTACATATCTAACACGTAATATAGATACCTATCCAAAATGCAGACAGGATAGTCTACACGTTTCCTTTAACTTTGTAATCATTTTTATCCTGAGTGTATATTCTATTTTCATTTTTCATTTTGTATAAGGTTTTATGCTTAACCATATGTGTGGGAAGCATATCAATAATTTCATTACTCGATTACTTTTAATATAATTTCAAGTCTTATCGAAGGGTCCTTTAATGGGAACCGGAGAGAGAGAGAAGAGAGAGAGTGAAAGTAACAGGCAATAATAAAATGAACATCACCGAGAAAGGAAAGAAAAGAGAATAAGTATGAGAGGAAGAACAACAAAAGTCAGACTTATTGCTTTTCTTTCCCTTGTTTTCTGCTACTGCTATATCTTTCTCTCTTTTTGGCGCTTCAAAAGAGAGAAAGGAAAAGTCGCTAAAGACGAAATGTGAAAAACCGGTAAAGGAAAAAGACAAGACCATAAAAAAGCAAATGTGAAATGAAAAGTGTTCTCCTTTGAGACCCTTTTTTGTAGTAGGACGACCTTCTACCCATCTATCTCTCTAAAACGGTCCGTTTATTATTTAACGTTCAGAAAATGTAATCCGGCAGTGGCGATGCTAACGGTGTAGGAGGATGCCCTTTTCTTTCTGTCTCATTTTTTGCTCTCTCCCTCTCTCAAATAGGATAAAAAAAAGCCCCTGGCTTGACAGAGGTAACATACACATACACGAGGAGTACAAATAAGTACATAAAGTTGAAGGAAACTGGGTTAGTGCTACTGTGTTGCTAGTCCCGGTGCTGCTGTTGGTGTTCTACCAACCTTGCCTGCTGCTACGTATGTACAAAACGATGAATGAATGGGTCTTACAACAGTGATATATTACCACCTAAACCGGGATATATTGTGACTCCTTCCATTCTTCTGCTTCTTGCTCGTTCTTCCCTGCTTGGTTGGGGGAAGAAGACGCTAAAAAAGAAGGCAAGTGGTGGTGGTAGCATGTGTGTGTATGTGTGGTGACCCATTCTCAAGAGGAATGTTTTTGTAGTCTTTTAAGTTGGTTTTCTTCCTGAAGAGATTCCCCACAAAATATAGATGCACCGTTAGTAACAACCCACGCACATGAACACGTACATGAAAGCTGGCACAATTTCGTTTTTCATTTTCCCCCTCTTCATTCTCTTCCTGAAAAATGATGGCAGAAAAAAATAGACGGGCTAGGTCACCAAATTTTTAGGTACCTGTACTCTATCTCTTTCGCTTCCTTATTATGAGGTTGCTGACTTTTCCCCATTTTTATGAAGGATACCAATATAAGTGGTATATGAACAATTTCAGAATGCAATCAATATGAAATATTGTTATTTTTTTAGACACAGGGTAACAAGAGTTTAGAAATATGAGTGAATAGAAAATTTAAAAAGCGACCGACCAACCGACACTTACCATGTTCACAGGGCGCTTGTTGTTCTTCCCTCAAGCCAAAATGAAAGTGTAATATTGTTCTCGTTCCGGAAAAGTACCCCTTTTTGGTTGTACCCAACACTTCGGTCAATGACTGTGTCTTAGCGAAACAGTTTCAGCGAAGTTTCTCCTTCAAAATACTTTCTTGCAGGTTTGGAAGGAAAACTTGTTTAAGAAATTGTGTTCGAAAAATGCAATGCAAAACCGCCTTTGGTTTGTGTGGTTTTCGTTTCAGTTTGTAAAGTGCATATTACGTAAATGTAGTTAGGGTTCCTGGCACGCTGCACTTTGCTGCAACCTCACTCTGTGGTTAACGTTTTTCCGCCGTTCAGTACAAAATCCAACAAGGATGAGTCCTCTCTGAAGGAATAATTTTGTCGTGAGAAAAGTTCCCAAATGCTGGGTACATTCACCCGAGTGTGCCCTCGACAAGTACAAACACCTGAAAGAATAGAGAGAAAACAGAGAGACAAAATGAAAAGCCCATTTACATGTACGAGTTTTAATAATAGTAGCAATATTTGTCAGGAAACGAAAAGGATTTGGAGGAAAATGAAAGCACGCCAGAGCACAGGGGACATTTATCCTGCAAATAAACGTGCTAAGAATGGAGTAAAGTGTATTCGTTGAATGGAGCTGGGGTGACTTGTACACACTGTACAGCCCCTACCATCATTGCTACCGTTAGCTGGAGGGCTTTACGAACATAATACATAATTTGGAAAGCAGATAGTGGGTATTATCCTCTTTTCCATTTCGCAACAATTGGAATAATGGAAAGTAGGACACATCGTTCCAGTCTATTTACTTTGTACGGACCGGAGAAATGGAGTGATGCTAGTGGTAGTGGCGACGACGGCGAACATTATGTACGTATATGCATTTCAAGGCTAATGAAGACCCTGCTCGGGTTCTACAGGAATTTCAAAGAACACACGCTGATTAGTTAGTAGTAATTGTAGTCGTGTGTGTAGTAATTTTGTCCATTATCCATCATCCGATGCGATCGTGTATATAAGCTCGTGCTGCTACAATGGATTGAATGGATCTTGGCGTGGTTGTATCTGCATATCCTCATCTATTTATAGGGTACACATCACGTTGAATTAAATTACAGGTTGGGAAATTGGATCGGATCGGGAACAACGCACGCAGGCACACAGCAGGCAAGCTCGGGATGTGTGTATCTAATGTAGATTTTTGCGCGCTATAAAAAATAAGCACTTTTGCTGCCTTTGTGCCTTCTTTGTATTATCTGACTACCTGAATAGATGCGTGTAGGTAACGTACATATGTAGCTCGTTTGAAAAGGGTTCTATTATGAGGCCAAGTAGAGTCATTCAAGTGTAATCCATTTTGGATGCAAATTGGTGGTGGAACCACTACCACGACCCTTTTCTCCAACCATCACTCACTCTACCAACGAAAATCTCGTTGAAACACGGGCAACAACGTTAATGTGATGGTGGCGGCGGTGGTACTGGTGGTGACGATGATGATGATGATGAAGATGGGTATTCCACCTGGCTCACCCAAATTATATCAACATAATATATTTTATATAATATGTCTGTGTGTACGTACGGTGCTGTTGTTGTCAGATTTCATTTTCTCGGTTTTTGGCATCGTCAGTAGCATTTCACTAAAATACACTTACTAAACTATTCAATTCGAGAAAAACCTTAATTAATGGGAGTAGATGCTAAACAGTATAACAATATCATGAATCCATTAATAAGGACAAGAGGAACTTTATAAAATGCTGCATTGGCAAGTTAAACCTCGGATGGTGAGATGAGATGCACCCATTCATTACACTACTGCACACAATCCAATTATTTATGCAATACATAATATATGGATGTAGGAATGAATTTGGTACGGTGGTATTTTTTGTGTTGGAACACTAAAATTAG
Source organism: Callyntrura guangdongensis (assembly GCA_027744295.1). Classification (NCBI taxonomy): domain Eukaryota; kingdom Metazoa; phylum Arthropoda; class Collembola; order Entomobryomorpha; family Paronellidae; genus Callyntrura; species Callyntrura guangdongensis. The sequence goes on from JAHZNB010006184.1 coordinate 20,660, forward strand.
ATTTTCCTGTTGGAAGTTGGAAATGCAGTAAATGTACTTTCAGTTGATAATGCTATGTACCTTACAAATATTGTGTTCCAAAAAGTACATAAAATGTACCTTGCGATTACAGAATTACACCCATGCATGACGTACGGTTATATTCCAGACAGCTAGAGAGCAATTCTTGAAATTCCAAAAAGTTCTCATGCGCTGGCACATGAAGAAATAATAGTTCAAGGAAAAATAAACACATAACCGTTACGTTCTTTTGCAAGTTTCTCTCTTTCCCAACTACTGCCATTTCTGGAGAGAAACACCGGTAGAATCTCAGCAGCCACAAAAAGAACTTGGCAACTTGAAAAGTGAATTGTTAGGGCATACGCACTTTCCCCCGCAGTGGCATAGTAGTAGACAAAGCAGAGAGAAAGTTTTTCAAAGGTTTTTTAGTTACTTGTCGGTGTAGTTTTTGGCCGTAACTGCAATTCGAAAAAATAATATGAAGAGAATGTGTTTGTGTATGTCTGCTTAAGTGCGTGTATCTGTAAATTCTTATGTCGTATGCACAGCAGTGCAGCCGAAAGAATGTTGCTTTTATCGCTAATGGAATTTTACTAGTATACCCATTAACTCGCTCTCTTTCTCTCTCTCTCTCTCCCTGTCTAGCATTGGCTTTTTCTGGGTTCACTGTTGTTATTAAATGCACTATTCTCTGCCAAAACAACATCCACACAGCCTTGATGGAGAAAGTTTTTTTGCACTGGAATGGAAAGAATTTAAAGAGGAAAAGTTTCTTGGAGGGAAATCGGCAGTTAGCAATAATAGTGGCGTATAGGTGCTCCAAGTACAGGCATAATAATAGTAATAACAAAGGAAATGGTTGTGTGGTGTGCATCGTAATATGCCTATCATTACCAATATTCTTATACATCATGCCAGATTTAATCTTGTAACGACCGCGATTCTAAGAGGCTCAACCGCGCTGCTGCTACTACTCCACTTTTACAACAGCTTTGAGGGAGAATCAGTGAAAAGTAAACGGGAAAATATCTTTATGTAGAAAGTATGCAAATGGTGGGTATTTAAATACGGGTGTTTGCTTCTACTACTACCACTGCTGCTGCCGCCACTACTGGGATAAATTGCAAAAACACAGGTGTTTCGTGGTAAAAGGTGGCGAACATGCGTGTGTGTGTGCAGATGTCTGGAAGTATGAGTGTTGGATTAGTTGGCTTGCTCAAAGAAAAACTTTGCTGGCATAATGTAATAATTGCGGTGCTCTAGGGGTGATAAAAATTTTTACAGGTCAGGAGTTACACTTCCTTATTAGAAAAAAATCCTTTTACCGGTTTTCACAGTTATGGAAAATTGCTATACGACAGAGTTTAAAAAAATGTAACCGGTAACCAGTTTACGATATGTAACAGTAACAGCGAAAACACTTCATATACTTGGCTTCATAGGCAATATCCGATTTCCGAATCGCGTAACTATTAAACCCGTTACGCTATAATAATACTAATAACAACAACATAACCTAACTCGTAACCTGATTATTCGTAGCTGTAACTTACAAATAATAAGGTGTCATGCCTGGTCATATTGTATTGAGTTTTTGATTTGCAAATATACCATATAATATGGATAAATTTGACTGGCGCTCAAAACCAAAATTGCTTTTGTAAATAAAATAAAGTATCTGGAATCTGGACTAACATGTCAACACCTCTGAAAACATACGAAATGGGGACATTTTGCAATTTAGTGGTTTGTTGGTCAATTTTAACGAATTCATATTTTCAGAAATATTTTATGATATACAGTAGAGAAAAGGACAGATACATATCTACACGTACAAAGTGCCCGCCCAAAAACATGTTTCTCTAGCTGTCATTTCATTTCTACATTATAAGGGTGTGGATGTGGTAAAATTATAGCAAGTATTTGTGGGAAATGGTGAAATATGAGGTATGTGTGAGTGTATGAAAAATGAAACACCGAGATACTGCGGTGACGGCAACAAAGGGACAATTGTATGAAAGAGAAGAATTTATACTTACGTGTACTGGCATGTAGTAGAGAGTACTACAGAATATGTGAGAAGAAAGTGGAATACAAATAGAGTACTTCTGAGAATATGACAAACCGCACCACTATAACTTGAAGGATGAGAAAAAAAGGTCAGCGACTTTTATGGTTTTACAACTTGGATTTTAGTTTTACTAGTACACTCACACTAAGTTTTAGTTTTGAATAAATTTTGACCACACTGTACGGTACAAATCTGGCGACACCAAAAAATTTTATTACAAGTTTTTTTCTCTCGTTGACCCATTCAATGAAAAAAGGCATAAATTGATTTTTTTTCAGAAAAAGTGAATACACTCTGACGATATACTTGAGGGAAAAGACTGATGACACTCACTGTCGTCGAAAATGGTCTCTGCCAACTCAACAGAAAATGAAATGAAATACACGGAAGAAAAATGTGTCTCTCATTTTTTTCGAACAGAAGAGACCGTAAGTCTTGACTTCATATTACCCAACACATCATTATCATCACCATCTTCCCAATTTCTGTATAATCATAGTGTCAGTCAGTCAGTAAGGCAGAAATGGACAGCAGAGAAAAAAATAGACGATTTTCAGACTGTATTTTCCGCAAAAAAATTGGCTGTTTGTATGGCTTCGCTTCCCACAGAGTACACACACACTTTTATAAATTATGAATGAGTCCGTGTTGGACTACTGTGAATTCTATAGTGCAGTAGTAACAGCTTAGCAGCAACAGCGGGAAGAAATGGTTCTTCCATCTATTTCACAGCTTGTTGTAGTTGTGTGTGCACTTTTCTTTTTACTGGCTCACGGGTTCTTACTTTTTTTTCACGGTGTATATTTTTTATGCGTATAACGCTTAACCCAAGTAATAATCAGAAATGAGTTGGTCTTGGCTTGCTCTCGCGATGTAATCTTGACTAGGTAAAATAGTCACTGCGAGGGAAGATCCAGCCGCATTTCGTTTTTTTGAGGGGTATATATACAATCCATTAAATAATAGAAAATGGTATTTCGATGTCCATCCAAATCACATTTACCATATCTAAAAATCCGCCTTCGCTTGGCGTAATAATAATGTATGCAAGAATAAACACACGGTGAAACGCATACACACAAACGGTAAAACGGCTGAAATGATACTCGTATTTTTTAGAGCTGCCACGTTGAAATTTTGGGTACACTCTCTCTCACACGCACCTTAGAAGAGCCGTTAAATGTCTTATTTACAATAGGAAATGTAAAAACCAGGAGTAAAATGTCAGATCGTTACAGCAGACCACCAACAGACAGAACTGCGAGGCAGCCAGTAAACGATGGAATAGCAAGGAATGTTTTTTATTATCAAACGCAAACAGATTTTGGAACTGTTGCAAGGTTGCTGCCGTTTGCTAGCTTACACAACGACACCGTTTTCCTTTTTTGGACAGCGTACAGCTTACTTGCCACAACGATAGAACCAAGTTTTCACTGTGGCACAGTCAGAGACTGAATGAGCAGTGGGAATAGGCTTCACCAGGTTTTTCCCTTTCGCTGGCTATTGTTAGTTGGAGGGTCTGCTTTGTAAGGAATGAAGAAGCTCTATTCCAAGAGCTGCTGTTGCAGCAGCAACAGAGAAACACAGAGATAGAAGCACGGCGGCAATAAGGCTTTGATAAAAGAAAACTTTTTTTGTGGGCAAGTTTGTGGAAGCAAGTTTTTGCACAACTGCACAGCTTGCTGAACAAGACGAGCGAAGAAAAGTGGTTTTAGTCGGGAAGAAAGAAGAGCAGAAAGGAAAGAGAGAAAAAACTAATATTTTGTTTTCCACTGCACGCGGTTCCTATGAGATGAAGATACTATCGAGGATGACCTCTCTGGAAAATAAATTATTAAGCAAAGTTCTGGTCCAAAAAAATAAATTGGGGTAATTACTTTGAGTACTTTTTTCACAGCGGCCAGAATGACTAATAATGTGGTGCTATTATGCAGCTGGTTGCATTTCCGGTGTAGCAGCCTTTGTCATCAGTTATCCTCTTGATACAATCAAAACTCAGCAGCAGCTTCGAAGTTTGCGTTTTTCAGAAGCAGTACAACACATTCATAATCATCGCGGATGGAAAGGTTTTTATCGGGGCTTAATGATGCCGACGGTGGCTAACGGGCTATTAACCGCAGTTTTCTTTGGCTTGTGTGGCGATCTCCGAGACTACTTTGTGGAAAGTCGGCGTCACAAAGCGGGATGGTACTGGACTCTCTCCACAAAAATACCTCACACCCCCTACCACCCACATCAAAGGCCTTTCCTCTTTTTCCGGCGGAGCCAAGAAGACGTGACCATTGAAGAGGATGACTCAACAGGGGCTACATTTAGGGAATTTTTTATCAGCGGAGCTCTCGCAGGATTTATCGTGCTGGCAATTTCTACGCCCATTGAACTGATCAAGACCAAGCTACAGAGCCAAATGAAAAGTAAAATGTTCAAGGGTCCGCTGGATTGCTTCCAGGCAGTGTATAAGCATGCCGGTGTCAAAGGTCTGTACCGGGGAATTATCCCCATGACCATCAAAAATGTGGCTTGCTCCGGAGTCAAATTCGGTTTTGTGTGTTACATACTGGATCTCTGTGAAGCCGACCTGTTTCCCACCAGCTCCTGGCAAACAATTCTCGCTCTGTGGGTCGGTGGCCTTGTCTCATGGACGGTGGCCATACCTTTTGACACGATTAAAACCAGGATGCAAGCGGACGATCACAGAAAACCGTATTACAAAGGGATGGTTCACGCAACCAAAGATATTTACAAAATATACGGGATCAGAGGGATGTATCGCGGATATTGGAATGCGTCTATGAGAGTAGCGCCCCTCAGTATGCTAACATTTATTGTTTATGACTACTTATTCCGCCATTGGTGTATATGACGCTTGGTCCTTCCTCACAGACGCCACAACAATGCAGTCAAAATTAAAGCTCCTTTAAACATACCAGAACCTTGAAAGCTGGCAAGTTATTACCAGTTTACGAGTTTGTGTTCCATTTCACACTTTGAAACTACGCATACAAGCATCATGTATAATTCATTACAAATGTGTCTGTTTTTAATCCGATACTGTCGTACGTACTACGTACGCATACATGCATACTGGCAGTTGGTAGTAGTGGGGAGAAAATGGGTTATCTCGTTGAATAAATAAAAAGTAGTGCATATACACACATTGTTGTACTTGTGCCTAGCAGTGGGATATGAATTTTAAAGTTTCCCCGTCACTCTTACAAGACGCTGTTGACGGGAAGGCCAGTAAGAAACGCGTGCACTGTTTCCCTCCTTCTTGAAAATTTAAAGAGCTCTTACGTTTATCAAGACGTCAATAAAGAGAAGGTTGCTGGTAGAGTATTACATTAAAGACATTAGCAGTCTTTAATATGCACCTTGGAGAAAACCACGAAATGGTTTATTTTGTAAATTTGAACAAATTCTGTTTTTCTCTCGTCAAGCAACGAAGCACTTTAATTTTCGACCTGCCTATTTTTAGAAAAGTTAATTAATTTTCCCTAGCTACGAGCATATAGGTATATCTTTCTATGGTCGTAGTTCTCTAGTGAAACGGGCTTAATTAGAAGAGTGAAATCGGTAGTGAGTAGAGATGGCATTCGTGGTTAAGGTTAAGATGGCGATTTCACAACCCTGAAGCAATACTGACTAACCAGCGAGGAATAAACACACTTTATAAATTAAACTTTAGTATTACTTACGTGTACAATATAATCTTCCTTTCTTTCGCTCGCTTGCTTTGTCTTTTTATTAGTTACGTGTTCAGTCATGAGCCAAAAATAGTTCACTCTTTAATACAAATGTTGTAACCTTTATGCTTGGCATTGTCCTTGAAACGTAAAAAAATTATTAAGCAATCGGCAGGATAAAACTGTGAGACAGAAACCGGAGGAGTAATTGAGACTATTTTTAGAGAGCTATTTTACAATATTTTGCTGTCTACGTATTACGCACAACAGAAATAAGTCGATAGCTATTCTGGGGAAGGGAAAATTAAAAAAGAAATAACAAATCGTGTTGTCCGTGAACTGCCACTGCCACCGCTGACATTGTTTGTTGAGTAATTACACGATATTACTACACGTTGATGTGATGATGACATGCTGTGAAAAATAAAACCACAGGGCGTACTGGTATTGGTAACATGGTAAGTATATAAATATAAAATGAGATACAAGTACAATTATTATTTCTCCAGTTTAGTATGGCCTTCATCCACTTGTGTAATCCAGTAGTGTCCTTTAAACAGCCCTGCACTGACTTTTACATTACCCGGGATTCCATTTCACTTCAGATAACTTGCATTTTTCTCTGCAATTATGTGTACTGTTTGTTAGCGGCATGTTGTGTTGTGTTATTTATACATGATAATTGGGTAATTTGCACAAATAACTTATAAAACAGCTAACTACGTACATGGAACGTTTCAAACATTAATCCGAGGGTGTGGGAATACCGAAAAAAATGGTTTACAAGGTTGTTCAATGACATTTGCTGGGGGGACTTTCAACTTTGGCGTAGATTTGATGTGGGCACGAATTTGGTGTAGATTTATGCATACTACTAATGATGATAATGCAACGAGTAGCTATTTATTTGTATTCTTACTTGCAGTTACAGTCATATTAGGAATGGATGAAAGTAATATTGCAAGGAATTTAGTTGACTTGCATGCTATTATTGAAAAAGAAAGGAATTTATATGTCAGCAATTTTAACAAGACGTATTATTGTTTAGCTCTTAAGGACAACAACATTTGTATAAAATATTTATGCGATGTGTAAAATCAATTTTCAAAAGCGACAGCAACGAGTTCACTTGGCTGAGAAAAACCGTCACAAGAATTCACAACACCTGACCTAACACAGAAATAAACACTTTATATTTACATCCCCGGTCACAGCGGGAGCATTTTCTGCATTAAGGTAACGAAGGAAAGTCAACAAAAAGAAGCGACTCGCTCCAGTTTTCTGACAGGAGGCAGTTGTAAACCCCGTAATTATCGGTGTGCCAAAACTGTCAAAGGAAATGGAATTATTTATTTAAAAAGCTAATAAGTGCAAGTCTGTTACAGTTCGTGCAAACTTTGAGTGACGTATCAGATTCCACTGGCACCACCCAAGAAGCTTCCGGTATCATCCTGACTGTCGTATATTTAGATGGCGTACTTAGGTAGACAGTTTAATGCAAGTTTAAAATAATCAACTCAACTATATTATTACTGCGTGTGTATGTATTTCTATCGTATTATTGTGTATGGCACAATTGGCAAACGTTTATGGAGAAAATCTCTCTAGTGAACTGGCGAATAAGTTTGGAGAATTATTACAGTATAATCGCAATTGAGCAGGCCAATGTGTACTTTTGACTGTAGTCGTAATTTCAGGACATATACTACATAGACAATAACGTAATCCTGTTATTACTATTCGATTACCTTAGTATACATATGAAAGTAGGAAAGGTGCTTTAATTTAGGCCATTATTTAGTAGGATTTTGCAATTTTCGTCAGTAAGCTTAAAAGGCTTTGGTTTTAGAATTTTGTGCTTTTGTGCTAGATAACAAACCTTCAGAATAAAATCTTTTAATATGAAACGCAGCCGTGAAATAACAAACCTATGGATAAATCAAAGAAATGAATTCGTAGCGTAATGTTGAATTGAATTGAATGATTTTATTGTCGTACTTGATTCACATTATATGTGGACATGAGTATGTTCAAAGCCGGAGAAAATATATTATTCTGGTGAATATAAAAAGTATGTACTGTATAATTGGATGATTGAAATTGGTAGAGTGGAACTTGTCTCGAGGAAATAGTTTACTTAAATCAAATCATGTAGTTGTTTTCTCTCCTTTCTTTTGTCTGTTGAAGTTGAAGGGCAAGCAAAAAATTCATGAACAAAGGAGTTTGATGGTCTTTAGTGAAGGTGAAATAGCAGTGATCTTATACTAACATTACCAAATAGCTTTTTTCATGCATGCGTAAAAGTTTTAAACGTGAATGTGAGAGAGGACAGAGGCAACCAAGGTTCTCGATAGTCTGGGTGAGCACTAATAAACAAATACTTACCTTATAAAATACACCAACCTGTGTCGTAAAGTAGATTGTAAATTTTCGAAAAAATGCTTTTATTCTATGTTGTATTCAGTCAGAATCTCATTCTCTTGTTTCATTTTGGCAGACAAAAACACTTGATTTGTTACTTTTCACTAACTTTACAAAGAGATACTTTTTCCTTTACAAAATATACAATAATGTTTTACCTTTAATATGATGTGACTCCTATTTCCCCACGAAAAAGTTAGTTGAATACTTTAAAGTATATTATCACAAAGCACAACCTTAATGCAAATATACATACTATATTTATGCTTTTATATTATAAAGA
>JAHZNB010006185.1:0-30205 GCA_027744295.1 Callyntrura guangdongensis
CCAAAAATTCGTTCCAAAGATATTACAGTTTATCCTTATTCGGTATCTATATATTACATCACCGATATAGCCACGCAGTGTGGATCCTTTGCCCTAAATTTGTAATTCGAAAATGGTGATTTTTAATGATTACGTAATATAGTGTAAATGAACTACTCGAGAAATTGCGTTTTTAATTCATTTTGTGAAATTAAATGGTGGCCACGGTTAGAAAGTTGATCCAATTATGTATGAATTGAAATACTGCCCTCTATTGGCCCTTCTCCCCCGCATTGGGCAAGCAGAGATTTTTTACGGCCGTTTTGACAGGAAACGGGGGTACAAGCTTACAAGCTAAATTTATGGCTATAATCCCTACTCCCTACAGGCTGAACTCTGTCATTGTTTAAGGTACTTCGAAGCATAATTATTGGTTGATTCAATAAAATATAAAATATTAGTGTAGACCATAACTCTAGTGCAAACAACTTTGCTAATAAAACATCTCATATAGATGCTTTGATTTGAAAAGTCAATAGTCAATACCTACCAATGCAAGACTGAGGCAAGACAGAGCCGCTTTAAGCAAGAAAACACAAGGTGGAATTGGTTACAGTGTAAAGGACAAATTAAACGAGCGTACGTTTTTACTCGATTGTCCAGCAGTGCACGATATGGTGAAGGTGCTCGTTGTCGAGAGTGAAATTGTGTAATAAATAAGTAGTTGGAAGCTGAATCTTCTTCCATTAAATTCAAGCCTATGGTGTATCAAAGAGTACGAAGATTGAGAATTGGGATTGAGAATCAGTTGGGGATTCTGTAAGTATTATTGATATTATATACCATGTTTTTTTTTTCAAGTTCAAGGTAATCGAGGTACTAAAAGTGATGGGTGTCAATGATGTTGGCGATGAGGATGTTGCTGTATTGGCGAGGATGATTTTGATGAGGGGCAATACTTTTCAGAGAATGAAATAATGTAAAAATGGCAACGTAATAATGACGTGATCATCATCACATCATGGTCGCGAAATGCAATGCTTTACCTTTATATATAACCTTGTGTATGTGTGCACAAATATGTAATTTATATTGAAATGCGGTCCTAAAACTTGCAAAAATGCCTCACATACATGCAGCAACATCGTTACTCTCGTGTAGTTTTATAAAGCATTCAACAAAATTTTGCTTTGGCTCATTTGCAGGGTTTGAGTTTACTCAATATAATGAAGTCTATAAATACAAATCATTACCAGGAAGTTGGTCAGTTTTAGGCGGTGATTTGTTGGAATTTATGTTTTTTGATTGGTACTTTGCTAAAATTTTCGTGGTTTATGGTTTATTACAGGACAGCCCAATAGAAGCATTTTCTTACCTGAATCTGAGTAATCAAACAATTTATTATTCAGCTTATCTGTATGTAGGTTTAGGGCATTTTTTGGTTGATTATGGATCCCCCAAAAAGTAATAACGCTCTAAGTAGGTATGCACATAACACATGTATTTTTCTGACTGAGTGATTGCTTGTTAGCGTTATTTTTAGATGTGCAAGTGCATGATAAAATGGAGGTTTATTCGTATTTTATTAGTGATGTAATTTTTTTAAGCATGTATGTACACGAGTATTATAATGATATTTATCTGTAAAACTTATAGATTGCCCTTCATGTAATCGTGTATCCTCATGTGATTAGGATTTGATTGCTACAAGTCAAACCATAACCGCCTCTCAGTATGTTTGTTGGGTACACGATTTAAGTTTTGTTCGACGATTCCACAGAAATTCCCAAGTTGGTTATCCGCATAGCTATCAGCTATATTGCAATAAATGCCTTCTTAACGGTGATATGTTGATCCTTTTTTGTATCTCACCAATTCCGATTATTACCTTAACCTTAATGATTGTTGATAGACACACCACACCTTTGCCCACTGCCACATAGTTGTACATACTTACCTAGTTAGATTTAGATGGTTTTTGTGTTACTTGTTTTTTTTCTTGTTGATACAGCTCTTAAACAGGTTGCGGTTGTGACCACAGACAAATGCAAGTCTTTGTGGAACCAGGGTGAACATATTCCACGGACCTTTTAACATTAGATTAGAGGACAACAAATCTGTTACATTAATTTCAGAGGAGTTTCTGTTTCACTGTCCCTGTTCCACCGCTACTGATAAAAGTACTACGTATAATTATAATGCATAATGGAATGAAAAACCGACTTCAATTGACTTTTTTCTTTACAGTAATAATTTGATTCATATGTAAACTAAATATGACATCTAATCGTATCGTTAGTTGTATTGTTGTCATTTTAAGAAAACACCAGTACTTACATTTAATTAGAATCACAAAAATACGTTTTCATAGCGTTAATGCGATAATTTATTCATTTACGTACAGCGTAATTTATTTTTCAAAAGAAATTGCGAAAGAAAAATATGATACCGTATGGTGTGACGATAGCCAACAGTTGTCATCATATCATTAGTTAGGGAGCTATAAAACATGCTGTTTTGTTATTTGTCATCCATTATTATAAATTGCTATTTCTGGCAAGACCATTTATGTTTTCTGTTTTCCGATTACTGCTGGAATAGACAAGATCAGCAAGTGTAAAATAAAATGTGGCCCCAAAATAGTCAACCGTGGCGTGAGTAGGAGTTGTTTTGCCATTTTGCGTCCATACGTATATAATATACTCTTATTCTCTTCTCGTCATTCTCAAAAATAAAGCACTGACGTGCCCTGAAAAATCCATCCATATGGAGAGATTTCATTCTATTTTGGTCCAGACCTCACGCTAGTGGCGCCTCTACGCTTTACAAGTGAATTTCACAGCCGCTACCTCTTTTCGTAAGGAATCAAGGACTGTATTATAACATAATTGAGTCTTGACTCGAGTCTCACGTTCGGGTACCATGTCAGTGGTAATAATGGAACATCTTTACTTTACAGCTTGAGAAAAATCTACTACCAAACAAGCAACTTACAGAGATGTGTAGATAGGTACAGGCACATGGTAGAACAAACAGCCCACTAGGGACCACTGGGACACATACAATAGAAATGAAAGTTACTTCCATTTTAACCCTATGTATTTATCTCGTTTTATAACAACTGACGTGGATACAAACTCTCGGAAAAGCTCTCTCCACTAGTTTAACGTTGATCATGTAAAATAACAATGTAGAGAAAATGAGTATTGAACTTTATTGTGAAAGTGGGTTTCCTTGAATCTTCAGGGTATACCTACAGATTTTTTCTAATGTAAAAGCTTTTGTATGATGAAATCTGGAGTCATTTTAAAGGGATGACGTCATTCCCTCCTCTGTTGCACTCAGTTGAAGCGGCAGCGTTGTTGTGAGGATCGAATGAAAAGACGAGTGAGCGAAAAGGAAAACTGCTGACGGTAGGTAGGTATGTTTGGTAGGGTCACGGAACGAGCTCCGGTGACGTTTGGTAGCATTCCAATGATACATTTTGCGTAGGTGAGCTTATAGGTAATGTAATGAATCCAACTAAAATGAATGCATTGCAGTATTGCACAATATGGACTTTAAATAGTTCGCTTTTGCAGACACGCTCCCATGCTCTCTGTGAGGGTTGAAAGATTGACGTGTGAATAAAAGCAAAAAAACTTCCTATTTGATTTTCCGGTTGCGTGGTTCGTAAAACTTGATACTTTGTTGCTACTGTTGTTGGTGGGTGTAAATGTCAAGCAGATACACTTCCAATTAATTTGGACGACAGTAAAACGGTGATGGCTGATAACATATTATACTGCTTGCCTGCCTCTGGAAGGTCTTCCGCATTCATAAGGTTGCTGGATTGTCTTTTCTGTAAAGAATAGGACGAGTGAAGAAGAAAGTTCGAGGGAACTAGCTTACATGACACACTGACGATAATAGAACATGTTGTTATATAACTTACGCCATTATTGTCTTTACAGGAGAATGCGGATTTTCTTTCTTGTTTATCATCTACTTATATTTTTCGTCAAGAGTTTTGGCCTTGCTAATGGAGCATGTTGCCAAAAGTACAAGGATACATTCCCGTGCATGCTGCATTTGACGGTCTTGGTGTATTGGCATTGATGTTGTTTATGCCATTTATTAATCTGTCATGTCCACAAGCACAAAGAGTGTTCATCATTAGTTGGCGTCAGCAGAAACTCCAACTTTCTCCTTCGTTAAACATGAGTGTTATAATGGCGTTCCTAGAACTGCTCGCAAAATAACGACATTTTTTACAGCTGGACTCACTCAATAATGAGCAAAGGGCAGTTACAGTAATAATTCTCATTTCTGTCTTCTGTTATTTCTTTGTGGTGATATTATCGTAAATGGATATATGATATCAGCATAGGAAATTGATGTTTACATCTAGTGCTTGTGCATTTAATTTCTTCAAATGACCAGGAATCTAATTATGCAATGGGTTCATTGACAACTGGGCACATTAATCTTTTTTTTTGCTATGATATGATTTCCTTGCTAAAAACTATAAAGTTTTTCTCTGAATTCCACGTAGATAGCGTTCATGTTGATGTAGAAATATTATTAGTGCAGTCACGGTTCTCATGAAGGAACGATTCAATGATCTTTCTAACTTCCTGCATGTCTTGTTATCTTGTCTTAAAATGAAATGTTTAGTTTTTGTATTTGGAAAAATCCGGAAGTTGGCACCTATCATGCATATACTCTCCGTACACGGCATCATCATACGCTGCTCTATGTAATCCATTTATGTGTTTTCTCTTAGAATGATATCTCATGTTTTTCAATTTAAAAAGTTTTTTTTTACTTTCTGAATATTCCTTTTACCTTAACAGAGTTCGCAGAGGTCGAAATCAGATCTTAGGTAGGCATTTTGTAAACCGTCTCAGGGAAATTCAAGTTTCGGCTCGGTTGTAATATTCACCCAGCATGTTTGTAAACCATTACATTACAAACTACAAGTAAAAATGTACCCAGAGGGAAAAGGAAATGGTTGGTACACACACAATACTGCAAAACGAGTCTGAAAATAAATGGCTACGAAGATAAAGTATTTTCATTTCTCTTTGCAAAAGATTCTCTTGTTGGTTATGCCGATGGCATGAGAAAAAAATGGTGAATTGGGAACAACGTCCAGCATTTATTTCATGGTTTGATGCAATGTAAACCATTACATTACAAACTACAAGTAAAAATGTACCCAGAGGGAAAAGGAAATGGTTTGTACACACACAATACTGCAAAACGAGTCTGAAAATAAATGGCTACGAAGATAAAGTAGTTTCATTTCTCTTTGAAAAAGATTCTCTTGTTGGTTATGCCGATGGCATGAGAAAAAAATGGTGAATTGGGAACAACGTCCAGCATTTATTTCATGGTTTGATGCACGTTAAATATGTAAACTAATGCATGCAGCTCTGAGATGACGTCTTCCTGTCTTATTTTGCAGTTGCTTTTTTGGAGATTTAATTTTCTCTTTGTTGTATACTTTAATAACAGCTCCAATTCTTATTCTACATCATCTCAGCAGGCACAGAAAAATATACTTGTGTGTTTATCAAAGTTGATTTTGTTTTGATGAGTTCTGATTTGATATGTGTAGCGTGTTTTTTAAAAAGAGATTAAATAATTTTGTAGCCTTATTCGTTGGCAAATCATGTTTCGTTGTAAAATTAACTTCTCAGGCACACACAAAACTATTTTACTTTCAGGGTAAACCCCTTTCTGCATATGTAAGATGTAAGATAATAGTAACTGGCTATGGGGTAAAGAAAAATAACAAAACAATACCGAAAGAGGGATGGTGCAGTAAACAAAAATATTGTAAACATCTGAATTAATCTGTGCCTTGTGAGTAAGCAAGCACATATAGGGATGGGTAATTCACATTTCGTTACACATGTTATTATAGATGCACAACAAAAAGAACACGGATAAAAAAATGTGTTTTTCTGAAAGGGAGTCACACTACAGGCACATGAACATCTGCGTCTTTCAATGCCCTTGTGTTTGTACTTTTACCTTTGAAGCTGCGCACAAGGCTATAGAAACATGCTTTCATGGAGTTTTAAATGACAGGCGGATGAGAACAGTGGTAATTATGTTGGACTGATTCATTTTTTGGAAGAACTCGTTGCGTTTATAAAAACCTATAAAGCTACCCAACAAACTAGAAAGGGCTGCTGCATAAAAGAGTAGGATAAAATACCTACTTGCTTATTATTATGTTTTTTACTTTATTATTGTCTGCTCACAAGCTGCTCATGGAGTTAGCCAAATTTTATGCTCATTTATACCGCTTCAACGTAGTGGATTATTTTTTCATCTTGATTATCTATCTATCACACACAGAGAATGTTTCAGAGCGGTAAAGGTATATTAAGGAGAGGAAAAGGTGGTTGCCAACCGTACAAATAAACATGGGTTATCAGCACATACCTACATTGAAACAGGCGAAACAATTTTTTTGGCTTCAGTCAGATCACTGCTGTTTTTCAGCACGAGATTTTTCTATGCTCTTCTATCTTGTTGTATGTAGTACGAAAAGTTAGACAAGTAATATGTACACTTGTACGTGTTTGGTTTGGGGGATAAAATTGGTCGTTATTATACACACGTACAAAACATATGTACCATATAAGCAACTAGTGATGATGGTGATACCAATATTAAGTTGCGGCGGTGCACAAACCCGTATCATTTCTTTAGAGAGAGAGATCAAATGAAAACGAAGCAGTATTGGCCCAGTATCAGTAAATAGCGTGAATGTACATAAAAGCAACAAAGAGATTTAAGCTTGAAACCTGATTTTAGTCAAATGCATACCTCCAGGCGGCAGTCACCTTACAACTAGGGTATTTTTTGGAGACGATTTTTTGTGTGCACACAAGTAGCACTCAACTCAACAGATTTTTGGTTCACAACAACAAAAATAATATGTGTAAAACAAAACAATATATGCATACGTTTATCACTGTTTCTAATAATTCTGCTCGTTGTGTGTAGTACGTATTTTTTCTTCATCATACAACCACACACATCCTGCTTCATCATCATATTATACAAAGGGATATTAATGACAAGATACAGGGTACCTAAAAACCATCCACATAGTCCAATTCGCCCCCTACCATCACAACCACTGCACGTATACATTTACTTGTAATGGATTTCTTAAATAAGTATAGGGTTATCCACCTAACATGACTAACATTTACACTATTATTATATAGGTTCTATATTATGGTTTGTTGAAGAGTGAAGCGCATGTGGAATTTTTACAGCTGTGAATAAAAATGAACATGTTTGCCAAGTTTTGTGCGTAGCCAACTTATTATTACTCATCATTATTATCATCATCATATCTATCACAGTGATACGACCATGTATTTCTTTATGTTAAAAAATGCCTGCAGCTACTCAGATAAATATGTTTGTCTATGTGTATGTATTACTACGTGTTCGATGGAATGACTCGACGATCATCATCAATCTGCTGCACACGTACACACGGGCCAAAATTGTAACATTTTATCAAGTACATTGGAGGAATGTAGCGTACAAAGTACACGATCGTCTGGCACTGTTATTGGTGACTTGGTAAAGTTTTGTGATGATGATGATTTTATTATAAGAAGCTGTATGTATGCATGTGTGTGTGTTTGTATGGTTCAGGCTCAGGCAACCATGTATGGTAAGTTTGCGTGTCAAGCTAACATAATGCAGATATGCAGAGACGTATGGGTATTTAATGCACTTGCTAATGATTATCTCTCTAATGAAAAAAGTCCGTTAAGGGGCTTGATCTGTGTAAATGCAAGAAAACCATGGGTTGAATGAATCATTAAAGTAACATAACTCGTTTCACTAGTTTTCGAGCGAGACTGTTACATACTGGCAAATGTATTCGAGGAGGTGGTGGTGGCTGAGAATATGACTGGTTTTGCCGGCTGGTGGTTTTGGTGGCTTGCGATCTGGTATATAAGAGCTGAGAAAACTCTCAGTCTTCGCCGTGGTGCGGGCCCGAGTTGAATTTTGTTAGTTCAATTCAAAACTCCCAAAATCCACGGCCTTGTGAGGAAACGCCATTTATATTCACCGACCTGAGCAGCCGTAGCAGCAGCAGTAATACATTTTAGTATATAATAGCAAATCGGTAATAAACTGAGAAAACTATTTTCCGTTTTACCAGAGAATTCCTCTCCCCCCTTTTAACCAATATATTTTGCAACCACCACCGTACATATTAGTAACATGTTATACAAAACATTTTGAAAAACACTTTTTAAGTTGCTGCTACAGCTGCTCGTATAGGTGACTCCTCTTATGGGAGCAGCATTTCTGTAGAAAAAAACTCTTTTTTACATACCTTGCAAAAACTTAAAACCTTCTCTTGAGTGGGTATATTGACTCATCGCGTCAGTACCACCTAACACTTCCTTTCCTTCTCTCTCTCTTTTACTTGGAAATTCACCCTGACTATTTAATATATACTACGCTTATTTCAGCTGTTGTAACTGTTTGCTTGCTTACTTATAATACACCCTCACTTAGCTTGACGTACTTGACGCATTTATATCGTTTCACTTTATGTACCTTTTGTCTGCCTATTAAACGGAAGTCGTAAATTAAAAAAAAACATGCTTGTTGCGCTTTTGCTTTCATTTGAACTTGATTTATATTTTCGTTTGTGTAAAAATACATTCCATCATGCAAAGTGCATCTCTTGGTTTGTACCGAAATTTAAGCTGTAGAGATCAACCAGGCGGCGGCTGAAAAAAGTAGGTATATAACCGCTGGCGCTATAAAAGGGGTATCGTTGACCTTAGCTTTAACTTGAGAGTGTGTTCATATACATATTGTATGTATACAAACAAGTAAATTATTTGGTTGGTAAAAAAGGTGAAGGCACGGCGGAATTTTTTTACGACTTGTTGGTGGTGGTGGTGGTGTATGTACGCAAACAATACATCACTTATTTTTATTGTTATCCGCCAAACAAAGGTCCTTTTTGCAATAAGTAGTGCAACAACCCAGTCATTGGAGTGGTAACATACTTACCTAATTCAGTATGTAGTTCAGTCAGGTGGAAAGTTTAAAAAGAAATATATGGTAATCAATTCAAGTCATAATTATTTAGGAGCTCGTAAAACAGCGCCGCGGTGAAGGCGACGCAGGTGATAAAAAAGTTTTCGGTACCTACCTAAGTGCATAATTCATTGAGTCTCTGCGCTGTTGTGTATTATGCACACAGGTACAGAGAATCACATTATGATGATGGTAGTGGTACTTATTATTATAGTCGTGGTAAACTATTGGTTTGTTCGATTTGAGGCAAGCGCATAGCATCGCCACCGCCGCCGCCAGCATCATCAGCAACATCACCAACAGCCAAAAATTACTCTCTTGCCACTTACTTGTTATAAGTGGCTTAAAAAGAAAGGAAACCATTTTGCAAGGCAGTACTACTACAACCGAGATGCATATATGGGGGTTGGTTAATGGTATTTTAGTTGTAGTAGCTACATTTAGAGTAAGTAGTTGATGTAGAACAAAATCTTTAAGCAATAATAATAATAATAATGCGCCTACACACAATGACAGTGAGCTTTGAATACATTTTTATTACTTGGATTTGTATACTGTGTTGCATTGGTGTTGCCACTGCACTGCAGTCTTTGTTTGCGAGTCTCACGTATAAAAAGAACATACACATAAGCAATCTTTGAAGTAAAGAGCTTTTTGGGTCAGGCTATTTTTGGAAGGGGTTTCATATGCGACCGTTACTTATCCTAAATACGTTCGGTATAATATCAAAAGATTTGATTAGGAGGCGCTGTTGTAGTGGTGGCTGCTTGAGAAAGCAAAGGATATTATGGATGTGTAGATAGGTAGCGGTTTACTGGCAATAATGCAACAGCTCCACAAAACTTGACACTTTGGCAGTAGTAGAATTTGTATTGGTTTTTTGTCTTGTGGATACTTGATTATTATCGTCATCATCATCGTCAAACGTTATTACAGTAGAACACAATACCTACGTCGGTATTTGGTATGTATGCTCATGCACACCAAACCACAGACAGTGTTGATGTACAGAGAGTTTTATCATTGAAGTATAACATCGTACTCGTACTGAGAAATTCAGTGATTATCAGGGAGGTTTTGTCATCATATAAACTTGTTGTCGCCATGAATGTGTTGTGATCGCAAAGTTGTTTTTTACAAAAAAATATTCTACATGTTGTTCCCCGTTTTGAAGTATTATTTAACATTCATCTCGCGCACACCATTAAACCAAGTCATCTCTTTCAAACCATCATACAGCGTTGATGATGATGATGATGATAATGTAGGTAAAAACGATAGCAATTCAGTTTGCGTCCGTGTGTACATTAGGAGTGTAATATAGTACTTTACTTATAATAGTAGCATCGTCTATATCAGCATAGACTATAGACACGAAGGTATGTACAGTAGAGTAGATGGATTTTTCAGATATCTGCTAATCTGCTCTGCTTGCTAATATTACATGGCGACAGCAACAACGTAGTAGATCTCTTTTAAATTTACTTATCTGTATCTCCTTGAAGTGAGATGATTACACAATACGTTATAGTATTTTGGGTTGGTTTGTATGAGGGGGACGATGATCGTGATCATTTTTTAAAAATCTCTTTTGCCAAGATTTTTGCAACCAACAAGTTTACAACAGTAGAGCATATACGCAATATGCAAGATACAAACACCTTAAAAATCAGTTATACATTGAAGTTTTCACTGCATATATAGTCGTTATGTATCACTACATATATTATGCTGTTTTTTATTGAAATAATAAATTGTGTTTGATTCACTACATACCTTGTGTACAAGCCAGTCGGAATGCACAGACTCGCGTACAATTTATGTGCGTCCACTATCAAACATCGCAATTATTTGCGCATTCGAATTACGCTTTTGTATGAATGGACGTAAGCAGAATAGCAAAAATAATATGCTTGTTTAGAAAAGCAGGATGGTAAAGTGGCAAGAAGTAAAAAATTACATGTAGCAAAAGACGCAACATGACTAACAAAAAATGTAAGCTGAGGGCTGTGTTATACACAAGCACTCATACAGTCAGCATCAGTGGGTTTTTTAGTATTATGTATCCCTATTTCTACTACACTTGCGTATAGACATTATTATAGTTTTATTAAATGTGATACAGCACGCTTGGCTGTATCTATGTATGATGCAGGAAACCTACTGCGAACGAACGGGGAATTTTGAGGGATATTTTGCTGTTTTATCCTCGATCCTTATATAAATAAGCCCATTAACTAACAGGTTTCTCAAGTATATGATGTTAAGAATCTGTCGATTGGTTGGCCCATTCTAGCGTTTTTTTCGCTGCTGACGTCCGTATCTTTGTGGGTGTTTTGAGGTGGACTACTAATGGGGGCAAATCATGTGTCAAATGTACTTGAAAATAACCGCTATATAGACTATTTAAGCGTGTTATGATGCTTATTGTAAAATAAGTATTTTTTTAACTGGTTGTAAAATATGCTTATATTGTATGGAAAATTAGCAAAACGCCAAGTTTTCCATTTCAAAATATGTATCTTAAGTCGGTTTAGTGAGGTTACAAAAGATTGTTTGGCAAGTTGGGGGAAAACAAGGCAAATAAACGGGAAAGGGAAGCTTATTGCAATGAAAAACGAATTTTGTGTTTTGCCTTGTGGGTAGTTCGTTTGCGGATTTCCTTTTGTTTGCTGAATAATATCTGCTCCATTACAACATCCTATTCTGTATTATTTATTTAGAAATCAAATCGTTGTTGTTGTACATGATATAGATTGTTGTATTTTTCCATTACTCTGTACTTTGGATTCATGATCAAAATTTATGGAGTGGTGGTGGTGATTTGACCTTTTCGTCGTATGATCGCAAAAAGTTGTTGCTACATGATAAGCACTGGATCATTATAATATTATTAGCATCATTGCTGAGGATTTATCTCTCTGATTGGTTAGTCGGGAGTGAAACTTGGGGTGGCATTAAATTCACTTGAAAAGAAACATGCTGTTTTATGGACGCTGGTGACATTCACATGCGTGTAAAAATGTTAGTAAATGTAGACTATAAAGCATATATACAAAAATGTCCCGACAATTAGGTGGAAGCAGGCTATATAGGTATAGGTAGGACAAAGAGGAGAGAAGGTGTATGAAAAAAATAAAAATGGGATTTTCCTGCAGTTTCCAATCCCAATCTCATCCAGCAGAGGTGACATTTAATTCCACGTTGGTAATAAATACAGGAGAGATTCGGTGGCATAATAATATTATGCAAACATTTCGTAGAAGAGATACATAGATATAAACAAGAGTTGAGAGCGTCATGTGTCAGTCACAAAAAGCAAAGCACGCCCGAACTTATCCAAATCGTAGTAGAATAACCTAGTCCTCGAAAAAAATTAAGTTAAATGGCCTAAGGGAAAACTCATGCTCAGCGTGATCATCATAGTGGTGGTGGTAGTGGTGGGGCTGGCGGTGGTGTGATAAGCTTTATCTTACCACATTTGTCAGTTCCAAGTACATGCACATAATATGTGTGTATCAGTGTATGTGTATATGTACATGTTTTGTATAAGTTCATGTAAGAACCACACACTGCATAATTCAGCATTCAACCAAAAGCAGCACACAGGATTGAAATGGGTTTAGGATACTAAAAACCTTGAAATTGTTCCTTCTTTTAAGTCTTCGTAGCTCGTTTCTTTTACAGCTACTCAACAGCTGTCTTTTTGTTGAAAGTTGATGACCATGGATGGTTTCTGTGTGTGTGTAGATTTTCGTTGTTTGTCTTGTGTGATGAAATAGAATATTATGTCTTATCGAAAATGCATGCACCTTGTACTAGAGTAAAATGTGGAGATTGTACATGTTGGCAGCTAGAAGAAGAAAAAAAAACAACGAAAAATGAAACTCATTAAGCAATTTATGTAGTCTACACAGAGAGCAGAACAAGGGAATGCATGTAGGAGTATTTAAATTGGTAACAAGATAAGGGGCAGCATAAATTATTTTAATGCACATGCACAGTAAATGCATATATATCCTTTTAGTTTAAGGTAGATATCATTTCAAGTTGTAATGTTTTAGATTTTTTGCTAGGTTTATTTTCATAATCAAACTGATTTTTATTGCTGGTTGTCATAATGCCATGCTGCATCTATCGGGTTTCCACTTATGCAATGCAATGTAACGCCGTGCGCATTTCTGCTAAAATTGGATTGAAATTTGGGACTCGTTTCATGTATTTATGTATCTGTTCGATTTTGCGCATTGTTAATTTTTAATCTGTGGCATGTTGGCGTTTACCTAAAAGTAGAAATAGAAGACATTGTAATGATAAAGTTGGATTGTTGGAGAATTGGAATTCACCAGTGCGCAATGCACTCCGGATATGATGTTAGTGAAAAAGAAGGATTTAAAAATGTGTGTAGTGTAATTTGGTAAGATCTTCCAGTGATGATGTTTATACCTTTACCGTTGACCATTTTTTGAAGGTCAGGACAAAATGGACTGAAATTGAAACCAACTCTATTTTCGTACCATATATGCGCATTAGCGTGTGGTACAAATCGTACAAGGAACATAAAGCCAATCGAAATGTGTTGTTATTTTCCTTTGCGCACAAAATTGTGTATTTTGCATGTTGCAAAATGGGGACCTGTTTGTTATGTGGACACTCATATAGATAGGACGTTCTAATCGACGGTTTTTTGTGAATAATCAAAATCAAAGCTTTGCTTGTACACGATACAAGATGGAGGTACGATACACTAATGGAAAATATTGTGTCAGTCATGTACACGTTCACAAAGATTCCTCAGATTTAATATTTAATATACAAGGTAGACACTAACTGGAAGCCAAATAAAAATTAACATTTTTAAAGAGCGATCGTCTTCTCGTAAGTTGTACACAGTGCGTCTTAAAAAGCTCAAACTAGTCAGACAGGATATGTTGCAACTTTGCAAAGAACTTACCTATTGTTAGCATAAAATTACAATACTACATGTATACACATGTAACTATGTGCCTCTTCTGGTTTGACCGTTTATGTGAGCATTTTCGTTATCTTTACTGCGTTTTATTTTTTTATTCTGAGAAGCCCAGCTATTTAGCGATGGAGTGGAACAGAAAAAGAGAATGATTACCTTGAAGTAATGAAGTGAACGTGGAAGGCTATTTAATATCATGGTCACTTTGGACGATGATGCTGTTTATGCACCACGAATGATGATGCATGTTGTTCGATCCGATATTGGACCGTTCATAGATGCATTATAGTAGTCAAGTTAAGGTGCCTAAAAACTACTAATAATCAATCAATCAAGAATGGTATGGTATATACCTCTTTGAACACTTGCCTTGTTATCATTGTCTAGTGCCCTTTTATCAAACCGTAGGCATTGTCATACAACAGGTGCCCACACTGTGTTCACTTCAAGAAAGCATGCCTAATTTGAAGAAAATCAAATCAGTGTTAGCAAACTGTATTTACGAAGAGATAGTCAGATAGCGTGACTTTACTGGATTGGGGATGAAATGAGGTGATGTTGTATAGGGTGTCTTGTTTGATGCAGAAACGACATAAGGATCTGGGTGAAATGTTTTTTGAGACTGGTTTGATTTCACTAGTAGCTATTTTGTATATCAAGAACATTAAAATAAAAATAAAAAAGATGACAACGTAGTATAATTTTTGGATCAATGTAAAGGCGACATCATGAAATAATTTAAGTGGATACAAAAAGATCAGCAAAGTGTAGATGTATGAGCGCATGCATGTGTGTATATGCCTTTTCTTTGGCTTGCTTTTATTTTGCTTGAGATGCAGTATTTAATCTTTGTAAATGATGACACAATTATGAAAAATTAGGTTACAGAAACTCTTTATTGTACAACGCCTCGTTTTAAGACTTGCTGGAGTGGGCCAGTGTCGTTAATTGTTATAACATGATGATACATTCACGATCGAAGATTAAGAAATTAAGGAAGTGAAAAACCCTAATAAATCCTCATTTTTAACTCCGTATTGAGTCAGCCAGACAGAAAAATCAGTCATTAAATGTTTATGGTATTTTTTTCATTTTCATTTATGTCCAGACAGATTCGCAGGCTGCTTTGCTTTAATAAATAGGTAGTTACATGGTGGTTAGAGCTGCTACTTGTCTGTATGGGAGGCTTGTCTGTAAGAGTTTTACAAAAAATGTAGACCTGGCTCAATAAATTAATGTATGGCAGAAAATCGTTTTCACTGGTGCCATTATTATCCTGGATAACATTTTTCGTTTCGTTTTGGTACAAATTTTCGAGGCTCATAATATTATAGGTAGACGTCAATGCTGCTTCTTGGCAGTATATGTCAGGCAAAGCAAGGCAAGTTTTAAAAATTGGCAATTTGGATACAATGAACTTGAATTGGCGACATGTTAGTTTAAACGGAATTTTTTCCCTATTGAGTGCAGTCCGACGATTAAACGTACAGTAAATTTGTATTACACTCAAATCTGACGTTTGTTGAATTACGTAAGATACCGAAACATGTAAAAGATAAACTTATAGTCGTCACAAAAAAAGTTCAATTCACGATTAAAATCTGTAGATGGAGATATCATGTAGCATTTATTTTAATGAACTAAACCAACATATTTGAATGCGAATGAGATTGATGAAACTTGAAGTCAGCGTCAGTCTTTATGACGAATGAGTTGAGAGATATTTTTGGGATATGCCAAAATTTGCATTGACATTCAACATTGGAATTAATAACTGCAAGTTTATTTAACTGTGTTGGAACTTAGCAAACTTCATAAAGAAAAGTGCATCGGTCGTTCGATAAACTATTGGAAGATGTCCAAAATTTGATGATTATGATTATATTATTATAATGATAGATGATGATAGAACCGAAGATACATCAAAACGTCTTTTGGATCTGATCTAACTCATTGATTAATTACATGCATTCATTCAACTGCAGTCAACCATGTGCATATAGATGATGACATAAGGTTTATTTTTTTGATGATGCTCTAGCTGTCCAATTGGGTCAAACTAGAAAATGAATGTGTACTAAAACACAATTTTTACGAAATTGATCCATTGTCTATAATGATGGATCGGATGATACGAAAAATACCTAAGCTAATAGCTTGAAGAGACAAAATCTGTGTGCGACCTTTAGCCTGCGGTTTGGTCATTTTAAGCTAATTCAATGGCATTATGCAATTTTCACTTTCTAGGCTCATGGCTGCACTCATCATGAGTCATTTAAGTAGTTTATTCCGTTGTTTTGTGATAATAAAATTGATAAGATTGAGCTTTTTACATGAAATTTTTTGTACCGTACTTAATGACACTAGCATGTTTCGTTTACGACGGCTGACAAAACAAAGTACCTCCTTTTACAAAAGTTATTAAACAAAATCTTGCTACCGCTAATCAAACGTTACAAATGTAATTGTTTTGCCACGTGTGCTGATTTATTGAGTGAGGATTTTATATTACCATGTAATGTACTGTCATGATGGGTTTGCTACTTGTTAGAAATCTATAGTGCCACTAAAATGGCATTTGTATATGCCATGCCGTTTCAATAGTTCCAAAATTTAGAGCAGTTTCCACGTATATTTTTCTACCCTTACCCTATCATCACCTATTAATTACATTAATTGTCATCGTTCATGTAACTATTTCAGTTAAATGCTCTCTTTTACAGTACAAGAATTTAAAAGATATTTAGCAATGTTAGGTTGGAATTAGTTATTTGCTTACAACTCATTTTTCTTTAAATACAAACTTTTAGCAACATAAATATGGGACATCAGACAAGTTGGAAAAAATCAAATGACAAATGAGCATATTCCACCGCCACCACGGTATTACTGCTGCTGCTGTTGTTGTGACCTACATTTGTGCACATCAACATCAAAACATTTAGCTGATTAAAAGTAAAAAATTAAGTCATGGCCAAAGCTGCAACTGCATTAAATGTGGGATTTTTGAATCTAAAGTTTTAAGAAATAATTCGTATCAAATGCATAACTCGCACTTGGCGACAAAGTACCTGTTGTGAGAAAGGAACTACCCACTACATTTTTTATTTAATTATGTAAGGTAATATATTAGCTACTTTGTATGTACACTGTACAGCCGTGATAAAATTATGTGTGATTTGTGTGAGTATGGGGTTTAAATGAAAAAATTATTTTGAACTTTTTAGCTTGATTACATAAAATAAAATATTAGTAGTTGTATGGCATATGGCAAGATGTAATGAATATCCATTTTCTTTTGAATCGTAGGTACTTACCGATAGCTTTTGTTTTGCAATTCAACTTTCTTTTTATCCATGTTAAACTTTCAAATGTGTCATGAGTTATTATATTAAATTATGAATTTTAAATCATTATTATGAAGGGTATACATTTTTAATATTTATTAAGATTGGAGATACTACCTGAAAATTAGTGGTTACACTAATGAAAACTGCCACATAAACGCTCAGTATTACATGTTTACGATTACGACAATTTTATTTTAAAGGGGAGAACACTTGAAAATGAACCCCGAATGTGACCACATGCAAATGAAAAGTGCAGATGCATAAAAATGCTGTTTAAGTGTTAAGATTACCTTGCTCTGTTGTAGGTTATAAATATAAATTAATGGATAATTGGCAAGCGACAACGTTTTTCTTCTTCAATCCACTCTGAACTGCAATGTGAAGATGCCTCATAATAATTTACAAAGTACAATTTTATTGCAACATCACCTCGTCACATCATCACCATTTTCATCCCTTCACTCAAGCTCATTAAAAATGCTCGCAGGACTCTTTCTTCTTCACTTGTGTATCATGGCTTTTTCGTCGTCTTCACATCTATCAATTTATTTTATTTTAGAGGAAAACCTCTTTTTTTAACGTGCACAACAACCGATCGGCTTACAGTTTGTTGCGTCTAGCAGCATATAACATATAGCATACATATTTGAAAAGCATTTTTTGTAAAAAAAATCGTAATATAAAAATAAGCGACTGTGTCTGTATAGTATTATATGTAATGCAGGTAATTGTAAAATGTCTACGTGCTTTGTTGTTGCGAGTTTGCAAGTCTCACCTTAGATGATTTTTGTATCGTTCATAAAAATTTCTCCGTCTCTGCGCGTTGAATTGAGCGTGTAGTGCACGCATATATAACAGCTTCGCTTTGATTGTTATGTATGTGTACCATGGATAAACTTTAAAAGGTGATTGTTGTTTTATTATTGTGATATTTTTTGAATAGAATGGGCCATGCAAAAACTCAAAAGCATCAAAATTGAAAATGTAATGGTTCAAAGTAAAAAAAACGTTGAGAAATCTCTGCTGCTGCTGGTATAATGCTTTATCATCATTTATTTACAATGTGTGGTAGTAGTAGTTTGTAACAGCCGTGCCACAAAAGGCAATGCTCCAACACTTAATTTTTAGAAAGCAGTCCAAGCGTGGCCAGATTGTGGCTGTTTCTATACGAAAAGAATTCTTCTAAAAGATATTTACGTATGCACATTTTATATGCAGAGTCAAGAAAAAAATGTAACTGTGTTTGCTGTTCTGGTGTTGTGCTTGTAAATAATTTTGTTTGATTGCAATGTAATGTTTAGCTATAACTATTACTGGGCATAATAATATTTATAACTCACGTTTGAATGTATGAACGTACGACATCATTTTTTCTTCTTTGCTGCTTACCTTCTGTAGTGCTTGCTATTAGTTAACACTGTTGTATCACAATTCAGACAAGTTTTATTTTACCCTTTCCAATACTATACCCTTCACTAACAAATGTATGTTTTGTAAAAAAAACTGCGTTATGAATATGTAAAAAAAAGTGTACACACACGGGACGTGGTATTTTGGTAAAGTTTTTGAAATTAGGATGTGGAAAAAATAATAATTCAGATACCATGTAGGAAATGAACGTAGGTAATTATGCATAAAATAACCACAAAATTTACACACTACGTTGATTGATGTGTTAATGGAGGTGCGCGCATATGACATTTTCTTGAATTGTAGAAAATCGGCCGACATGTTACTCCATTGAATGTTAATGTTGATTTGTTGATGAATGATTTCTTATGAAATGCATGTCAATGGTGGTTTTTAAAAACTTGTTTAGGATTAGACAATTATGCATCCTTCTGCTATTAGGTAGCGATAACTTTTGTTGACGACCCATAATTTTGCCAGGAGCTGATTTGCAATGAATGTTACAATTGATAAAAGTCAAAAGGATTTCAATTTCAATTAAAATAGTCTGATGTAACAGTCGCTTTTGCTATTTGCTTAATGCGCTTTTGTAGCTAATATGAAACATGCCATTGTTTACAGTTTCTATATGTATAACAATCAAATGGTATGACTAATTGTCCTTTGTTTTGTTTTTTGTTGTTTTACAGAATATTCATATTCCCTCATCAAGCAGTGACAATGGACACTCATTTGACTTCAGTCTTTCACCTAATACCGACGAAAGTCCGCAGGGGAGCTTCGGATGTATACAGCAATGTGGTCCCAGGTAATTTCCTTTTTACTTTTTATGTAGTTAGCCGATTGACATGAGGTGAAGTGAAAGAATCGGTGAATTAAAATTTAACTTGAATTTAGATCGTTGGAGTCGGCTGGTCCCTTATCTTATAAAATGCGGATTAAAGCAAACGATGACGTGTTCGTGCAGACTCAACACAGATTTAATGAACTGGAGCATGAAAGGCGGAACGAATGGTATTGTATTTTTAGAGTTGACAGATAAGTAACGAAACGACTAATAGAAATGTAATAATACATAACATCTTGTATTTTATAGTGCTAAGGAAATCAAGTCGAATTGCGCAGATATTGGAAGAAAGGTGAAAGAAAGAAAGAAAATAGGAATGCCACCGCTGCCCCAACGTAGAGAGAAATCACCTAGTTATGGCCATCCACCACCACCACCACCCAAGGCTACTCCTAATAATTTTGTCAATAACAACTCGAACACAAGTCTTAAGTTACCCGGCGGCTTCAACAACAGTTCTTCGGTCGTCAGCAAAGTTAATAGTAATAGTACCAGAAAAGTGGTTAGCGGACCAGCCAATGGGAATCCTTCTTTGCCTAATGGGTCTGGATCTAGTAGTAATAACATCACAAATAATAAAAGTGGGGTCATCCCTCCGGGAAGCGGAACTACAGATATTACACGAAGACCACTTAAGTAAGTTATCCGAAGAAACCAAAATATTTACAGCATTTACTTATGCAGGTATGTTAACATTTATATGACGAACTACTTTACTTTTCACAGGGAAAGACTTATTCACATGCTGGCGGTTAAACCCTATAAAAAACCAGAATTATATCAAAGACTACATAGTGGTACGCAAAAGTTAATACATTTTTTTAAAAAGTGTAATTCAATCTAGGATCAAAATTACTAACAGTTCCGATTTTATTTTATGTAGATGGATTAAAAGATAGAGATAAGAAACTTTTCATGCCAATACTCCAACAAATTTCAAGCTTCAAAGACAACGAATTCAGCTTACTGCGAGGCGTGTGGAATGATGTGCAAGAAGACTGGCCTTTTTACACAGAACAAGAAAGGCAACTACTGAAAAGGTGTGTAAATTGATGATAGGAGCAGGAAAACCAAGACTCGGTTAATTCATGTTAGTAAACGGAGTTTGACACAATTAATCAATGTTGTATTTTTACTGTAGACGAAAACCGCAAAATTTGACTCCGCCCGGAAGTGATAGTAGTGTCGGAAGTGGTACTAGCAGCTTATCTCCGAGAAGTAACTCGTCTATAGGATCTGGTCATTCTCCGAGTTACAGTCATTTATCAAGCTATTCAAAATCTTCCGTTGCCGCAAGCGGCTCCAGTGAGATTAACTATAAAGGATTGACTCCGCCTGAAGGAAACTCTGATTTATCCAAAGGAATTAAGAGACCTGTGTCGAATGGGATCCTCCCTGATAGCGTAGAAGATTATGGAGACATTCCCCCTAAAAAGAATAGAATAGCACACATACGCGTCCCGGGAAGCTGTTCGAATGGAAATGGTGCCAATGCTAATAATACTAGTAGTAATTCGACGTCTCGGGCAGAGATAGTATCTAAGCAGGATAGGGATGGATGCAGTGGTTCGTCCCCTCACTTTGCCTCGCACAGCAATCGAATCGCTGAGCGACTTAGTCCAATAGGAACTAGTGGTAGTACTTTTTCAGCTCAGAATGGCTCAAATGGAACTAATGGTGTTGTTCAGACTTTAAGTAATCATAAGAGTCCTCGAAATGGAAACTTGGAGCCAATGGAAGTCTCTCCTGTGCACCACTCGGGTATGAACGGGTATCATGGTGCTTCTCAAGGAGAAACTATTTTGGAAGAATCTGCATCTATTGGCAGCTCATGGCAATCAAGAAACGGAAATGATTCGCATGGATTCTCGGACAATGAAAAAATTAGCAGAGGAGATTCAGATGAGACAGATTCTGTGGATAGTGGAAATGGTAGCAGCACAAGTGGTGGGTCTCTGGGGGGTAGTCAGCACAGTTACCACCACAGTAGTAATACTAACGGCAATCATCTATCCGCAAATAATGGCAAAGGGGGAGGGTATACTAATGGTTCCAACTTGAATAATAAGCTTGCGGATAAACCCGAGCCTATTTCTTCATCTGCCTACAATTCTGTTAATAGTTCTAATGTAACAAACGGTTGTAATCGTGTCAGCTCAACTACTAATTTTCATAATACGCCACAGTCAAGCCCTGATAGTCAAGTGGATTCGTTACAACAGAAAACAACGGCAATGAATAATAGCATGACAGCAGCAGCCATGAAGCATAATCAGAAGTCGAATGGAAAGTGCGGCGTAGACATAAAACCAAGTGTAGAAATTATTGTTACAAGGGAAAAGAGCGATTCTCATCGGGATAGGGACAGAAGGAGAACTGATCGCGATAGAGGAAAGGAAAAGGAACGTGAATCTAGAAATAAGGATAAGGATAGAATGAAAAAAGGTGATAAAAAACACACCCGCATTACGGATGAGCATAATCGCGATGATCATGAGATTGAAAATAGTGACGGGTCATCCGTAAAACTGACAACCGAATACCCTTCATACCTTACGTAAGTTAGAGAAATATATTTCTCCGTCCTTTTTTGGTTTTTATATCACTAATTTATGGAATGTATGTAAATACAGTAAATACACTACAATTACCTGCCCTGAACAACGAAGTAAATATAAGGAGGATTTCAATGCTGAGTATGTTGAGTATCGTGATCTGCACGCTGTGATAGATACAGTTTCAAAACGGTTTGCTCATTTAGAAGAAAGACTGCGACAGGAAGAACGGGGGACAGACGGTTATGAGGTATTTGACTAAAAAATATTTTTATGAATTGAAAGAAGGTATTCTTGAAACAAAATAATTTAATCTATTTTTTATTTCTTTTTACAGAATATCAAGGAACAGATTGTAAATGAATACTACGCCAATAAACGAAATAAGAAGTATCAGGAAACTAGACAGAAATTCCAATACCTGCACGAAAAGCTATCACACCTAAAACGACTTGTTGCAGATTACGATTCTCAGCATCAGCAAGAACACGACACATCAAATGAGTTGTCAAATGGTTTTCTACGGAATTAAATAGTGGACAGTTGTAAAATTAGCAGATAACGCCTTAGTCGTCGTACATCGCATTTGATGACAATTCGGAAATTGTATGGACGAAGGTTATTTTCTCACAAGAGTCCCGTTTTTTCAAACCCCTCGCTTAAAATCACTAGCATACCATTTTTAAATGCAAATGTATATCAGTTTACACAAATTTTTATTGACTTCATTGTATTTAGTAAGCTAAAAGTAATTTGTTTATTCGACTTAAGGGTCTAAAAACGTAAAAGATGTGAATTAACCGATTCGCTTTTTAGCCACAATTAGTGAGTTGTTCTAAAAAAATAAAATAGGATGAAAATTCAAAAGAAACAATCGATTTTCCCAATCATTATATACTTGTTACACTCATTAAAACAATCGTGGTGTCCCAATCTTTTACAGCATTTATAAAGTCGTTAGTTAATCAGGTTGAGTCAATAGTTAGAATAATTTTTAGAAGAAATATAAGTTTATATGCAAGACATATCAAAGAGACTGTCACGTTTTCTGTATTCTGGATCTGTTAAAAATATTTAAAACAGTAAATCTGTCATCTCAACTGTTAAAGAATTTAAGGTTGTGTTTGTGTATGGTGGCATAACTGCAGGATAGTTGATGTCCGCGTTTGTACTACTACTGGTGGTGTTTTAAGGCTTTTCAACGTTTGTGGTGCGGTGGGATTTGTGGAGTTGCATTGCATTGTACTTTTGTGATCCCACATTGGAAGCAGTGAGTATCTAAACATTATAATTAAATTGATATTGTTACGATGATAAAAAATAGTTTTTTGTAAAATTATAAAAAATTTCCTTCTGTGATTCTCGGTTACATAATATTGAGTTATTCGCTTTGTTATTACCTACATTATAAGAAGCACTGATAAGACTTGGACAATGCATTTGGCAGAATGTGCAAAAATCTTTTATAGGTATAAAAATGATAAGAAAGAAATCAGTTCATTAAAATGCATTTGGTGCAGTACGGATATTCGGGAGTCAACATAATTATAAAAAAATCATGTTGAATTTTGCGATATAAGTTTGCCACTGTATGTTGTCTTAAACTAAACTAAAAATAATTTTAGTGTATCGTCGAAATTATTTTCTTGGTGTATGTGTGTCTATATACTGATATATAGTGTAGTGTTAAGAAGTATTAAGCATTTGTGTGTCCTGTAAAAAAACTATGTGTCTTATAAAAAAGGAAGACATTTCTTTAAAATGATATTATTACTAAGATTGCCATATTAATACCGGAGATTTTTCACGTGAATTATGAAGCAGACATTTACTGCGCTATAAACTCACATAACAAGAAAGCTGCCTTCTAATCTTACTTTTTCATTTTGGCTTTCGTTCCAGGAGTCTGCCCTTTGTATTTATGAGAAAGAGTGGTTTATCGATTCATTAACGTAGGATTTTACCAACAATTTAGCATGATGATATATGATGCACAATTCGTTTATTTACCAGTGGTTGTTCGAATAGCTAAACCAAACTAGTAAATGTTTGAGCCAATATTTTAATAAGACTGTTCTATGCACTTTTGCGGAGAGTACGTAAAATAATATACCATACCATCTTATCTTATCCGTCATTGCTCATTATGCTCCTTAGAAAAATAATTTTGAATTCTACGTTTTTAATTTTGCTGAGTTAGTTTAGACGTTTTGTTTAAAAAAACAACTGTGCCACAATTAAACAATTTTAGATATATTACTTCGGAAGGCAATTTTCTTGGTTATTTCTGAGTATTTTATCCTTTCGTCTTCGTTGTTATTATTACACAAATTATTATTACTCCTTATGAATTAATTATTGTATTCCTTTGAAATAAATTGGTTTGACGTCTTGTGTCTTGGAATCCTAAGTGTGTGGATGGGATAACGTGTTCAAAATTGTAGAAAATTGTGTATCTTTGTATCTGATCTCTTTTATCTGGTTGAAAAATTTTCTTATTCTTAGTTGTTGTAACCGTAACATACTAATGTTTTTATGTAATGTATAAGGCAGCCTTTCTTGCTCAAAAGATTATTGTCATTTAAAAACAAAATCTGTTTCATTTAACTCAAGCATCATAGTAATGATTAGCGATGGAGATACTTTAAAAAATAATAATATGCAAGTACGCATATTAACTTGATTATGTATAAAGTAATGGATACAAAGTACAGCGATTGAAACAACAAGCGGCCTTGTCTCGTACATTTCAAGTTTCGCCATTTCATTTCTGGCTTTAAAAATTTATAAATAGTTCCACCCATTTCTCGAGTTTTACCTACAAAATTGTCGTTTCCGATATTTTTCCATTTTCTCTCGTTTAAATAAATTGCAAGCAGTTGGCCAACTGATAATTGTTGTTTTATATAGTCGTAGGTATTTATCGCGAAATATCGAATTACTAGTTTGACGATTGATGTAAGATGTATCGATTTATGTATGTTACATAATATGCCTTCTTTCCGTCATGCCTTATAGTTATTGAAACAATCAGCCTTTAATGTAATTTATTATGTCTGAATTGAAAAATATTGAATGATGGTAACCCATCATGCAAGTGCATATATCAGTGCACGTTACATTTAAATGAAAACAGAGTTGCTAATATTTTGGTTGTTTAAAATAATTTGTTTAGTAAGAAGAAACAAGACTGTTCGATTCCCAGAATCGTGCTGCACTGAAATTTAAAAAACTGAAAATGCAGGGGTGGGATATTTTATCACTTGTATTTTACTATTCACCGTGTTGTCGGCAAAAATTATCCTTGCTTAATGTTGTCGTATGCTTCATTAAGTATTTGATATTACGATAATAATCACTTTTTTATTGGCTAATTGAAAAGAAATGGTGGGTAGACTTTTTAATTTAGAAAAGTAGCTTATGTAGTTTATAGTATCTGCACAATGAAATGAGGCGAGTACGAAAAATTCACTTCAAAAGTTCTTCGTGGTAATAGAACTGGAAATTGTAGTGTGAAATATAGTAATTATTATTATGATATTTGCCCTGTACTTTAAAAAAAACTTTAGTTATAAATATTTAATAGTTACACATTGTGTAGGAGCGCATTACTTAGGAGTAGCGTTGAAAAATAATAACATTAAGTACCTAGTATTTCTTGTGTAAAAATAGAAAGAAAAACTGAGCCCCTACTTTTAATACAATGTCATATAGAGTTGTTTTGAAAACAATCATAATATAATATCTTTTCCTGTGTCACTAACTATAAGCCAAGTTTTTTTGCCGTTTGTCCACGTGACATATTAACTTAACACTTGTAAAAAAAAATTCAATGTTTGAAAAAATAACGAGACAGACAGTAGTGATATGAATTCTTCTCGTTCATTGTTAGAAAGACAAACTGTGCCGCTACGTGCTATGCGTGCTATTGGCTAATCATATATATTGTAGAACTACCTTTTAGGACTTTTTCAGTGTGACGGCGTTACGGTACACATAAACATACAAACATGAATTTTGTTCTTTATACCAAGACACCCTTATTTAACTAACATATAAAAATGCTTTAAGTCATGATGAGAAAAAGCAGGAAAGTTTTTTTAAACTAGTTCTTCAAGCTCTGTCTATTTTTCAGAAAAACATAGTTTCATGGCTATTTTAAAAGAATACGTGCCAAACTTAAAAGCTACCACGATACGATTCATAATACTGACTTAACATGACTTGTATTTTCTTTACCAAATACTGTACTTTTTTGTGTTGTACTGACTGAAAACGATACGATGGTATTATAAAACGGAATAATTTTTAGTGTTCCCAGTTAGTGCTTTGATAATTACCATTTTTACCATTATTAAGGGCCATTGAGTAGTGTAATATGATATGAGTATTTTAAGGACAAATAGCATTCAGGGAAAGAAACAAATGTATATTTGTCGCAGTTCCCAAAAAATTATATTTCGATTCATGAAATGCACTGGCAATTATTAGAAATTTTTGTAAAAAAACAAACATGCTTTGTTTTCTTTTCGACTTTCTCTTTAAACATTTTCCAATCTTTCAGTTAAAACACAATCAAATTAATTCAATTCGCAGTTTTTTCTTATTATAAGTGGCCAGTTTTTTACGATACGAAGTCAAAGTCGTGTGTATATAGGTGAAATATACGCGGATGCTGAATCTCAGAGCAGTTTCTGGGGAATTTAAATTTACTAATGCATGTAAAAACCAAAAAGTACCTTCTAAAAGGGATCACCATGTTCATTTTTGCTCTTTCGGATTCAGCGTCACGCAAATATTTCATCATTTCGGTTATTAAGTAAAGTAAATGCAACTTCTTGTAAACTTGTAGCAGGAACAAGAGACTGAAAACTTTCAAATAAAATACGATATACGTTTAACCATTTTAAGTGACTTTACCCTTCTTTACGTGTACCCTGTACTGTACAATTCAAAAAAATGATTTGCGTTGGTTTTCCGAAGAGAAAACCAGGTAAAACGTGCCGACCACGGGTGTTTTATCGGATAAAAAATGTCATGTGGTCGGCACTAATATATAAATTCAATTATATATACATTATACGTAAACTCATACACAACTGTACTCTGTATAATTATTGTTTTGTGACCCTTCTTTACGTGTACCCTGTACTGTACAATTCAAAAAAATGATTTGCGTTGGTTTTCCGAAGAGAAAACCAGGTAAAATGTGCCGACCACGGGTGTTTTATCGGGTAAAAAATGTCATGTGGACATGGTCATTTGGTCGGCACTAATATATAAATTCAATTATATATACATTATACGTAAACTCATACACAACTGTACTCTGTATAATTATTGTTTTGTGAATACTTATTACTACAGAAAGTAATTACGACGAATGACGTTATTTCTAAGCTCCGTTTCACTAGTACTACCAAGGTTTATATAAAATACAGTTTAACTGTCGCAATTTCAATTATTGTCATATTAATTAACTCTATGGGGTTCAGTTTTGCCAGAAGCATATTTTGTGTATAAAATAACCAAAATATCAGTCACAGTCAAGATTTATTTCGGTTGACGCACCGTGCATGTGAGCTTGAAGGCTAGTGATTTGGTGGAAAAAATGATTAATTTACTATCTGTATAAAAATACATAAAATATTGTTCTAATCCATACATATTATGTAACAGTTTAAGTTGTGGGCAACGTAAAAACACGAGTAAAATATATACCTACACCTACTATACGTAATAATACTTATACAGGATATGAAAATGTGTATAGATAAACAAGATGGAAAACATTATTATTTACCTATCCATTAAATGTATACACCTCACTGATTATTAAAGAAAAAATACTATTATGAAAAACGAAGAAAAATATCCATAAAAATGTTCAAGAAACAAAAAATGAATGCCTGCCGAAATGAAAAAAAAGAATAATAAAGTTGTGAAACTCTTACTTTGTGCTCTGAAAAAATTACGTAGTTTAAATATAAGTTGATTTTGTGCCGTTTAAGGAACATAATATAAACATTTAAGTAAGTTTAACTTTATAATATTATGTACGTAAATTACTTATAATAATTACAATACAGTTAGATTAGCATACTACTTGTATTTTTTAAAAAGTACATAAACGAAAGAATACTTTATGTAAAATGGAAAAAAATCCCTAACCGCATGTGACTTGTCTAAAAAAAAGTGCGAGTTAAACGGTAACAAAAAACAAAAATGCAAGACAATTTTACTGATGTTATATACAATGCTGAAGTCGGAAAATAAATGCATACCGCAAAACAGAAAAAAATGGTTAAGCATTAAATTTATTTAATTAATTAACTTTCAATACGCTACACATTTAAATTACATTTTAATGGCAATGATTCATAATAAAAAGAACTCATTTCTCTTCTCTCTTTGACATTTCATTTCTCTACAAGTGGAATAACAGAAAGTCGTTTGCGTATATTTTACGTTTCGTTAAAGGCTTAGGTAAAAAATTGTTTTAATAGATCGATCATATTAAGTTATCCTAAAATCAATTTGACCAGTATAATGAGTACATTGATGGCTATCAGCGGATCTGTAAAAGTAAACGTTTCGTATTTCATTTTACTGCATAATTAATATCATCTGGGAAATTATCATATACATTGGTAACACCTTACATTTAACAACTGTTCTTATGGATCGTATTAAATGTAATACTTGAGCCTTAGTGGACGTAGCCTGCGACGATTCTCCAAAGCCTTCCAAATGATTCGGATTTCTAAGACCAAAGCCGACTGTATACAAAATAAAAATATAATCAAAATCAAAATTTGGTTTTGTCTTAATCAAATCATTACATATATTAAATTATACATATATTTGACTTTAATCAAGCGCTAGCTAAACATAAACACACATAAAACGTACAGGCAAGCCATGCAGTACGACAATCGTTCCAATAAAGGTGGCAATGGAACTTCGAACACCAATGAAAGCTAATTATAAGTTGCTTACTTGTATTTTTAAACTAAATTATACAAATTTAAATCATGCTCAATAGTGAAATATTAAGTACATAAAGGCAAACATATCAATAAGCATGCAATATGCAAATGCAATCCGGGTCCGGGAGGGAACTATAGTCCAAAAATGTTAGTTTTTAACCTGGCTTGTTTAGATGTCTTTCCACTTGAGGGATCCGCCATGAAGGAAGCAAATTATTATTGACAATCGCAGCACCGACAGCAAATTAATTTGATTTTTTTAGAGTTAATCATTCGATGTAAAAACTTGACATTTAATTAAATTTAAAATTGCAAAGTATCAATATGTGCTAACTCTCCGTAAACATTTTAGTTACAAACAACATGTAATGCAAAAATGCAACATTAAACTATAAATTTTACGTAATATTTGTTTTAATGTTCATTTTTAATTTCAGTATCTTACATTTAGATAAGAATCTCTCTTCATTTAACACGCAAACCGCGTTTAGACAAAGGAGGGTTGCCTCAAATAAATTCCATAGTGTGATAGCCATCCCGACTCCCGATCAATCAGTTAATTTTCACAATTTATCACTTTTTCTAAAAACAATTATAGTTGTTTTATTTAACATTTCACAGAGAACAAGTATAACATACCGAATTTGCAAGGTGCCTGAATAAATGCCGGATTTGTCATTTGCAAGTTAAACTTTTTTAAACTTTACTAGTGCTGAATTTACCGCTTATTTGCAATGCACTCAATGACTTCTTTGTCTCCTCTCTCGTACACTTCATTGTGTCGTTTGTTTGTAAGTTAGTAATGCATTACTTCTGCACTCATTGACTCATCATCATCAATGATGATTCATTATCACTTTCATCACGACGACAGGCATCAATGTGCACCTAATTTAAGCATCTTTCAACGTCAAAATGACAGCGTGTATTTACTTTAGACATGTTTGCTTACCTATGATATGCAGCTATTAGCGAGAAATTTTTAGTTTCTAAATTAGCACGTCAACAAGAGCTAAGGA
>JAHZNB010006186.1:0-11531 GCA_027744295.1 Callyntrura guangdongensis
GCATGAAGGGGGAGAGGTACTTAAGATGATCTTCTCAATAATAATTTTTTTAAATTTACGGTCGAGCTAGTTAACTTGGCATTTGTGACAACTCAGTTTGCAAACAAGAGTCATATTTTGTGACGCGGAATAAATTAATGTTTAACTTGTACAGTGCAAGTTGAGTGCAACTTGCTGATTGTCATTGCCACAACTGTACATTACATACATAGTACAGGTGTAGGATTGTATTTTAAAATGACGCAAATAGTTAATGCAATATTGCTAATCATCGGCATTCTATCGTACGTAATACATCATGTGGTAGTGGTAAATTCAAAGTAAATAAATAATTTATATTAATTAGCATTGTGAACATTTATCTCATTCAGTTGTAAATGGAATGCCGATGTCCAAGTCAATAAAACTTGTCATCTAGCATAATATTTTAAAAGCCCAGCAGAAAAAAACACTGAACTGCTTCATTGGTCTAATGTGTTAATACTTTTAATCTTGATCAACGCAAAATCCAAAAGCGTGCACGCTACACTTAACGTATACCTTGTAGGCATATATTTTTAGATTTAGCTATAGATATATACCTTTTATAGGAAAACTTTTAAGTCTTTAAAAACTATAAACTTATACAACAACAACAAACTATAAACTGTAAATTCTCACTTTCGTTTGTATATTTATGTTGGAGTGCATATGTACAAAGTAGGTTGTGCTTATACATGCAATTGTAAAAAAAATTGGTATTAGTATATGGCAAATGAGTCTTTGGCTTTAACCGTTGGCCATAATTGAATACAATACAGCTTGAACTAATTTAAACCAAATTTAATACGTTAATTAATTTATATAGCATTTATTGCTTTATTTCTTTTCAGATTATTTTATTCTTAAAAGCGAATTTACTTCTTAAGGCATGCAACAAAAATTATTTCATTATTAGAAGCGGAACAAGTTGAACATCATCACTATCACTTTATCATATCATCTTAATCAGACGATGCCTGTTAGATTTAGAGCTAATTATACGTTATATGATATGTATATGCCTTGCCTGATATCTGTGCGATTTTAAGGATCGTCTTTTCTCTGCGCCCGTAAACTCACAATAATAGTTTATACTTTTCTCGTTCCCTTTAACGCATTCTTCGATTTTACCAGCAGAATTATGTATGGAAGTTTAGCTCGTAACACGCTTTTGAATTTTTATCGAATTGTTTTAATGGCGTTTCCATTCAACAATTCAACTAACATGTAATCCAAATGCTGCTATACTAACAAATACAAAATAACTATAGACATTGGTTTGTAATATTTGAATAAGAACAGCTTACTACTAGACATAATCTAAAATTAAGACGGGTTTTCGTGAAGATAATATGGCCTATTTAAAAATTTGTAGGTGCCGTGATCTTAAGTTCTTGCTTTTTACTTTTTTTAAACACTCCGTTTCGAATGAGTGCTGCTTAAAACCTAGAAATTAATCATTTCGGAACAGCATTTTTTTAAAACTCCCGACAATGTGGATCATTTTTCTTTCCGACTTGCATAAAGTTTTAGGCAGGAAATGTTCAGGCCTAATCATCAAACAAAACAATCAGACTAATCAAATCATCTAACGCAAAACGCAACGCTAGTAAATGGAAATGAAACCAGGTTTTTGTAAAAGAAAAACAGTAGAACAAATGTTACAAGTACGGCAACAATTAACTGTGGCCGTTTGAAAATTTGGACTTAAATGTGACAGGTGAGGTAGGATCAAATTATGGGGGTGTTGAGTCATGATGAGGGCAAAAAGTGTATTATGTTAAAATGTGGAGAAAACACACCTTAACTTTAAACGGTTCCCCTGGAGGTAGGAATGGGTGTTATATAAACGAAAAGTCAGGTGCACAACTAGAAACCTTACGGAGCGGCAGGTCCCGTTAGCTCTGAATGTGGGATATACTCAGTCCCAGAGACGGCTGGAAGATGGTATTTGTCCCAGTCCACCTGTGCACAAAAAAACCGTGGTGGTTTTTTCTCGTTTTTTTAATCGAGTCTCGAAGTCAGTTTTCCAAAATGTGCAGCCGTTTAGGAGGGGTAGAGTGAAGGATGGCCCCACAGACTGCAACCTACAAAACCAAAAGGTAATGCAGTACTGCGCTACATAAAAATACCATACATTTGTATTCTGCAAATACATATAATCTAAAAAAGTTACATACTTTCAGGAATGTATGCAGTAGCTTCGTACTTTATGTATACTGTTAGCAATAATAGCATGTTTAGTTCACCTCACCCACGAAGTTTACTTTTATTTTCGTTGCTCACTTTTTGTTTACTAAGTTGAAAGTAGATTAATGTGCCCTAAAATGTGCAACTCCTGAAAAATACGTACCGATTTTTGCGTACATTGTGCATACACTGTCCATCCATTAAGGATTGTAATAAACCTTCCAGTTATGTAGTTGGTAATTGTAATGGTAAACTTAAACCATATTTATCCTAAATGTCATCATTTGGAAACCAGTCATACTGAAATGACAAGAACGTATAAATTCTAACTCAAATACTCGTCTTTAGACGAGTGAATGCATTCCGCAATCTTGGCAGCTTTAATACAAGCTGCAACAGCCCACAACCACAACCCATCCGACCCCACTGTACTCAAGTGTACTCTTTGTTGACCGTACAAAGTACATGAATGTAAATTATTTATTCGGCACTGCCGAATCGGCAGTAATAAAATTAATGCACAATAAGACTAGCTTAAATAAAAATTAAATTAAGACCGTTTACATATAAACTCATAATGAATATCAGAATCGTGAATAAAATTAGTGTTAAGTGTGAATAAAATTATGACTTGTGTACTACCAGCAGTATATCACTGGCTCGGAAACAAAACGTACAAGAGTTGAATCGCCACCATGATAATTTGATACTCTGACGTATGTATTACTTAGAACTTAGAAGACTGAAAATCAATACAGCGTTAAGAAGATCAAGAACGTTTAATTTAAATGATGATGTATTTTATTTCAGCTACATACTAGTACTTTACTTTCAGTATTGCAAAATGATTGATTATTATGGTTTTGTTTGCAAAGGATTAGTATTAGCTTCAGCTAGTAATGAATGACCTTAGCGTGTTTGTCTGTCTATCTGACTGTCCGCCTGCCATCCATCATGCTCCAGACCAGACGCTTCGGCTTGGCTCACACAGGTACATTAGACTATTGAGATCTCTGGGATAATTTGAGCAAATCTGGTCAACCCCCGGGGTAAATTCGGGGGTCAAAACTTAAACTTTATCCAAATTAGCTCAAATTTTGCATGGCGATACCTGGCAAAAATACAAGTCAGAATACCAAGTTAGACCTTTATCGGTTGAACCCTAGAGGTCGTTAAATGCCATATTTAACAATTCAAGCTATATAACGAAAGCAATTTAATTTCTCAGCTTGTATCAGTACAAAGGATTTCAGCTACGTATCGATTGCTGCAATAACTGGAGGTTTATTAAGTGGCGAAGTCACTTATTAACTTCACGTTGTCTGTCCGTCTGTCTGTCCAGACGATAACTCGAAATGGTTTCTAATTTTGTAATTCTGATTTACACCAATCGTTTCGTTATCCATTACCTTAGGTTCCCCTGGGAATGATTTGAGTTTCCAGCTGAAACCATGTGGCCCCTACAGATTACCGAGAATTACAGAGGGACCTTCATTAAGGTCCCTCGACAATTATTAAGTTCTGTTGTCACAAACCGAGTACACATGCACATTCTGTGTGGAGTTGTTTTGGACGGAGGGTTGATCACAAATCAAGTGATTACTTGACTACTTCGCCACTTTGCTACCATTACTGTGTAGATTTATTATTATAATAATATTAGAGTGGACGAGGGGAAAGCTGACACATACGAACTGACAAACTTACATGCTAAAACTACTACTACCATACTTGCTAAAATTCCAACTATAATCAATAATGCTGTAATCCGTGTTAGTAGTTTGTAAATGTCAATTTGTAAAACACGTAGGTAATATTCTGTATGAACGAACGTACGAGCGTTACTTACAAGCATAAATGCTGCGAAGCAGAAGAACTGTGGAGGAAATTAATAAAATTCACAGCTTTCTTGTTACGCATATTTTCTTTCATTTTCCCACGCAGTAAGGAACGGCTCTTTGTTAACTACTTCGCAGTTGATACTTACATGTGTTATACTGACTGAATACCAAGCGAACAGAGAAACGACGACGATAAAATAAATGAAATGATGCATTATCTTCTTAACAGCTCAACAACAAAAGTGTCATGAAAATTGAGAGAGAACACGCGAAAATAACGTTAAAAAATTACGGAGGGAGGTTACTTCAGTGGTATTGTATTGCTTCATGATTCATATACAAGGTATTTAATTTTAAATAACTGAAAAAGTCAAAAAATATATACTTCGAAATTCGTACTCATACTTTATGGACTTTCGCCTTGTTTTTGCGTCGTCTTTGTTTACCTCCTACTACCAACAGTGTATTGGAGGAAAGACGCATAAAGACCCGTCATGAATTTTGTCTATGTATTTACTATACACTAGTAGGAAGCAGCTTCATT
Source organism: Callyntrura guangdongensis (assembly GCA_027744295.1). Classification (NCBI taxonomy): domain Eukaryota; kingdom Metazoa; phylum Arthropoda; class Collembola; order Entomobryomorpha; family Paronellidae; genus Callyntrura; species Callyntrura guangdongensis. The sequence goes on from JAHZNB010006186.1 coordinate 4,597, forward strand.
TATTTATTCTACTTTATTTTCACTATTAAATGAGTTAGCTTGTTAACTTTTGTTTCACTTTTAGTTCCTGCGTGCTGCATTTGAAGGTCAAGATGTATTTGTGTGATAAAAGATATGCCTGTTCTTATCTCATTTTTACACCTTTTTAAAATGAAGCGGCGACGAGTACATTTTATTGCAGCTGCTGCTTACGTGACAGTAGTATGTGCTCGTCAGAGAATAACTTTATTCATTCATTTTAAGGAACGCTGCCATGTTAGACTAGACGTCATTATATCTTTGTGAAATGTTGCCCCTTGCCCCCATGTGAAACGAAAACTGTTCGTAACTTTTCCGTTTAACGCTGTCCATGTAGCCGTCCATGTTTTGTTATTCGTTCCTTGGGTGAAAAATTGAGCATTTCTTTGTGGCAAGTTTTTTATACTTGTTAATATTTATTTGCTATTGTTCTGCTAAATTCCTATTGATGCTATATGAATTAATTGTCTTTATTACCAACAAACGGTGGAAACTACAACATGAACATACATTACTTACCTTTAGAATTTAACGTCGCAGAAGTTTCCTGTGTACAAATGTTCATCAATATTATCAATAGACCAAGAATGTCGTTTTAAATAAAATAAATGTGTGTGCTCAGCGTGCATTTTGATTTATAGCATTGAAATTATTAGCTGTTCATTTATTGCTTTCTTTGTTCAATATTTTATTTTGTAAATTAATGATTAATTTAAAATTAATTTTAACTTACATACACGTTACAACCCTACCGAGAAAAAATGATATATTTGACGTTACTGAAATTTTATTTATTTTGAAAATCAATGGCACACTGCACATTTTGCCGTAGAATATCATTTGTCATGAAAAGCTGGAAGCGAATAAGCAAATATCACTCGATTATATTATTTCCGTCTGTACATAACGTTTTCTTCACGTATTCCCATTATCCAATTATTCATTGCATTGTTGTTCCTTAAGTTCACATTTTTATGGGGTTACCAGTCAATCAAACTGATCTAACCATGCATTTGAATATATATATACAAACCTCGCTGCAATTGAATGAAGTACAGTCACCTACAAGTTCACAGCAATTCAAAATGAACACACACATTACCCTCCTCAAGTTTTGTCTCACTTTCTTCATTTTCTTACATTTTTTTTAGTTTTTTGTTCATTTGCCATTTTACAAAAAATGACGGTTACTATATGCTAAAAGGTCGTTGCCATAAGGCAAGTCATTTTATTTTGCTAATAAAACCAACTACGATTGTACATTTACGTGAGCACATGCTATTACACACATTATAATAATACGTCGTCTGCTTCGTACTAGTAATGTAAAAAAAAGAACTGATAGTTTTGCCTAGAACTTGAGTTGCTGCCGCGAGAAGTACTGAAGACCATAATAAACTTGTTTATATTGTACTCACACTTTACTGTGTATATTGCTATTGTGCAGTACCGATCCTCCCACAGAAGATACACAAGTTCCTATATGAAAAGTGAAATCAAGTGTGTCGAATATTATGTTTAATATCACTTGTTCACGAACAAATAAAGTGGACACGGATATAATATACTTTGTGTACGTGCGCTATTCTATAAATTGTGTTTTAGAAAAGAGTGAAGTATGAAAGAGGGATTCTCTGCAGTAGTTGATAGTATGCGATATGTGATGCATGAAATAAATTTTATATTACATGTTGGTGCTGCTACATTTAATTGTGAATTGCGACTCAAAACTAGCCGTCTGATTTGGTTTTTGCTTGTACAATGAATGGTTATACGCATAGGTTCTAGCGTTTTTGTAAAAATATTTGCAAGCATTGTATTGTATCATGATGATGTTGGGGTGATGTATGAATGAGTGCAAATAAATTACAATGACGCCGAAATTGCGACTTGTGCACATTACGAAAGTTGAAAATTATCGAAGATTGACTAAGACATAAAATGGTAGCTGCATGATTGTGTGGCTAGCAAAGTTTTATTGTATCCGCTTATATCGCGTTTAAGCATTTTCATTTGATGCGCATCCTCAGAAAGTTAAGAACATAAAAACGACAGTCACGATAACGGAAAACAGGAGGCAAATTTGTGGCAAAAATGCCAAAAATTATGTATATTGTTTTCGGCCATGAATACAGATTGAATATGTAGATAGATATAACTACATGAATGACTAGTAAGATGAATTTCATTTACGCTCGGCGTTCCGTCCTCAATTTGATTGGTGGATTTTAGTTATTAGCTATACATAATTTTATAAATAAAATCTCACTACTTTTAATTTCTATTACGTTTTAATTATATGTTAACGAATAGAAGAAATTTTTGAGTTGGATTCAATGTTACAACAATGTCAAGTTTAAATGAGGGTTGGTCGGTAGCTGATGTACTGGTCCAAATCAAATGAAAAAAATCCCCAGTATACAAATGGTTCAAATATTTTATGTCCACCATTATGTCTATATTATTGCTGAAAGGTCACGATCATCTTGTAGCCTCTTTAAATTTCCTATTGTAAAATGAAATAATATGCAGCCTTCGGATTTAACTTAAGCGTTGATTACATTTGAAAACGAGTTCGATACTGGTTAGAATGAAATTGGTACGAGGGTGTAACAAATCATATAAAGGTGAACGTCACAAGTATATGAAGTAATTTTAAGTGCATTATTATGTGTTACAACCAGAAAAAACAATAATTCTAGATTGTTTCCTATTTTTAATTGACGGAACAGCATTTGGCCTGTTCAAATCGAAGGTATCCGTATTCATTAAATGTATTTAAAAATTCTACTGTACATGTTACACAATTTGAATAATTTTCAACTTTGTATCAAAATATGATGCTGCGCTGTAGGCAGACATGGCTTGTGCTACAGCTACTGATGTACCTCACTACCTTTTAAAGTTATGCCGCCTCCCGTGAGTGCTATCCTTCCTAGCATTCATTTTTTGGCGACTTTCACCAACAAATACTGTACAGAAATTGTTCACTATTGAAATTCTCATCTATTCTAGCAATAATAGTTAGATTTGTTATCTGTGCAGAAGATACGTTACTTTACATTGCACCTTGTACCTCTGACCGGATGCTGCATCTGCATACACTTTGATGCGAGTCTCGCTCAATGACCGTTGCGTTGTAGCTATCACGATGATGAAGCCATAAGACATACCCTTGAGTAGAAGTACCACATCGCTTTTTTGATAAAAGTTTTTGCTTTGTTTCAATGAAGTCAAGACAGGTCATCTGTCATGTTACTGTTTCTACTTTTTCATGAAGCAGGGAAAGAGCGTTGTGATTGGGAGGTGGAATAAGAATATTTTAAGGTACTTAAATAAGTTTGTTGACTGTTGCCAACAAAAAAAGGTGTAAGAAAATTGATTTTTTTGCACAGCGCAGCAGCACGGTTGCTTCTAAAGATTATCTGGGGAGCTGATAATGTGATATTTAATGTATTGTTTGCATTGTTTTAATATCAAAATAAAAATATGCACTCATATGCAAAATATGAATTATAAACTTTCTTTAGCCGTCGGTGTCATTTTTTGCTGGCCAACTCTCAACCACATCTCTAGTACCAAAGTACCATTTGCGTGTTATATCATTCATTCTAAAGTGTCAGCCTCCATGTAGCGTTGCATGTAACCCAATGAAATATATGTCCACCAAAATTGCATTGTTGGAAAGTGAAAAGTTTCTAAGAAACTTTGTAGTCTTCAATATTAGCAAAGGGAATAGTAACAGAAACAACCATCGATTCAGGCTCCGATTGGAAGTCTTTGTACAGGTGAGCAGTATATTGAAGTACAATTTTCCATACAACGTTATCATTATCATGTATGTAACAATATATCTGTCTTCCATTTCTCCAAGCCAGTGTGACTAAAAAATGTTTGACATGCCACAAGAAAATAATTTGCTGACCACTTTGTTGAAGAACGTTTCCTTCAATAATGTTCATTTCCTAGAGTGAAATTGCTTTGTAAAGTCATAAGTCCCGCGCTTCTACAAAATTTTCATCTGGTCGTGTTAATTCAATTTCTACCTGTCTTTACATAGTCCCACCACAGAGTAGTAGCATAGCATAAATCTATTTTGGTTGTGAGTTGTAATATTTGTAAAAATGTAATAAAAATGTATCTTGCGGTGTGCCAACTTACGATTAGTCAACTAGCGCAATACCTTGAGTACTTTTACCACATAGTCTTAAATAACACTGGCTTCAGTTGATTTTTACCAATACCTATAAAACTATCCATTTTTTGTCCACATATGCCATATGACATGACATCAGCATAACAGGGAAGTGAATTAGTTTTTCCTTTAAAAAACGCCACACAAAAACATGCACCATGTTACACGTAACAGCTTAGGCAGTGAGCCAAGCTCATTTCAGTTTATAATTACGACGCTACTAATAAGCTGTGCATGCGGGCATATGACTACGTAAATGGCACGTGCCACCACGCATAATAATCTCATATCGCTCAAATCACGAAAAGGATATAATATGCATAATTCGCCAGTCGACCAAGAATATAAAATAGTATTACATTTGAAAGTGACAAAAATCTTCACGAGCTGCTCATGAAATCTACGTAATGCAATAAAAAGTGGTCATATCACATCTCATTTTATTTTAATAGCAACGTAAATCAATTTTTCCCTTTCTTCCTGGGATGGTGGATGAAAGGAGGAATTAATAGAAGTGCTACACGCAAGTCACAACATTGCAACCAGACACTAAAAAACTATAAGCTTTTTGCTAGAAACAACGCGTCCTTATAGCTTGTTTTTTGAAAGTGAAAACTGACAACTTGCTGATCTAACAAGTTCAAAAATCTCGTTTCGTCTAGTCTCGCGCAAAAGTTGATGCTATTATGATGATAATCATGATACGATGATGGTGCTTCTAGTTGTACTGCTGGCTGTTTGAATGTATTATTCGTTAGTTCAAACGTCAAGTCAACCTTTACGATATCATCAGCATCATGTGAGGAGGGGTAGTATCATTAACCTTTCAGCTGCAACGAGTACAACATTACGACTTTAAGGAGAAAAAGCCCCTTGTGCTCTCATACATACAGTTAAGAACCTTATACAATGCAAACTACTATTAAAGCTGATATTTTACCTAACTATACCTTCCTGCACTTATGGTACCGGTACCTATTTGATTAGTAGCAATAAAGTGGATGTGATGCGATATACACCGTGCATCTGCGACAAATACGAAACCATTTTTAGGGATTCATTGACCTAAACTTGTTCATTTATTTAAATGTCATCATCATGAAATATAGGAAGTCGTAAGTAAACATTTTTTTGTACCGTACCTGCACTAGACGAAGTCGTGGTGTCTTGTAAAAATTGACAGTGTGCATCAAACTTTTGTGTGTTTGTCAAAGAGTGTTTGATGTTATAAGGAACCCACTATTTAAAAATGTTTAGGTACGACTCAATATGTTACGTCTCTTATGGTAGATGGAAGAATTTCGTTCAGACTTCCTCTGTCAGCGTAATTTGCGACATTTGACTTTTGTAATCCACTTTGTCGGGTTGGTTCGAAATTGAACATCACCATTTCATTTACAATGTCAAGCAATTATTGCTCATAGGTACTCTACCTACCAAATAATGAAACGTGTCATCATAATTACATCTTTTAAAGACAAAACGCGAAAAGTTCAAATGCGCAAACGTATTTTAAAGATGAAAGTCGTCCCCGCGCCTCATTCATTTTTTCTTCATACGATGTGATAGAGATGTTATTGTTGTAGGGTCGTCTGTTAAATTGTTCCAACTGAACTGCAAGTAAAAATGCTAATCATTCTTGCTAGTTCTGTAATAATCGCTTGTTGTCTTTAATTCAATTGCCTTATGAGAAGTGGAAGTAAACTCCTAAAAAATGTGAGAGTTGCATACGATGTTACTGTACCGTATTTAACATAATAAGCTGTTTATAAACAAACGTTCGGGAAAAGTGAAATTTTTACATTGTCATTGGTTGTAAATTGCAATGCGTATAGGTATTCACACGTTTTCATTCATTATTACAAAGTACCAGCGGCTCATTTCATTCACGGTCAATGTAAATTTTATTGCCATTTTGCTAGTTTGTGTGAATTACGACTGCTATATAGTTACATTTCGCACAATGCAACATACTTTTCCCCCTTTACGCCGATTTTTCGGCTTGAAAAATGACTTGAAATGTAAAGCAGATACGTGAGATAGGTCAAAGGTTTTTGCAGTGCATAGATGATTATGTACGATCAATCGGCACGCGGTAAATGGAAACTAATTTCACGGTGATTGCTAAATCCACCCCGTTTGACGAAGATAAAAAATGCACCCTGCCTTTATTGTTGGTTCTGGTTCACACGGTGCACGTACAAAAAAAGTGACGTCAAATTTACCATATACCAGCGAACCGCAAAGTAGACAGACAAGTCAATGAGACGATGGGAAGTTACCCTTCGACGAGAGCTTAGCTTAAATTCACTTTCTTCTTAATGAAACAGTAAGTTGATGCCTGATGTTATAGCAAGTTAATTAGCGAGAGTATCCTTATGCAGTGTTCAGGAATAAATCAAGTTTTACTGACGGTGATGGATTAATACACAATTGTGCAGTGTGGTAGTTAGTAGCCATCCAAATGTGCACACATATATAAAAAATAAAAACGTGCTGTTAATATTCGTATAATTTTGTGAAATTAACAATAATTGTAGTTCACTATCGAGTTGCAAGACAAAACGGTAGATAAGAAAAATGGGATGTACTGTCATCTATGGAAATTCGCTTATGCTCGCCTCTTATAAGCTTTACGCACGGTGTCATAGTCATAAGAAAACGAATAGAGCAAGCAAATTAATAATAAAATTATTATTATTATTAATATTATGAAAATATA
>JAHZNB010006187.1:0-23250 GCA_027744295.1 Callyntrura guangdongensis
AGACTCGCTTCACCGCATCCTTATTTATACAACGCTTCAATGGATAAAATGGATGGGAATATGCATATGTGATTAAAATGGTATGCTAATTCTAAGCTCACCCCATTATAACTCCATCTCTCTACCTACTTGCTTCACAGTACATTTCCAAGCTATAACAGACGAGTACACGGTAAAGTGGAGTCTATATAGTACTTGATTTTGAATAATGTAAAATCCATATATGAAGCCCTGAATTAGATACGATGAACAAACAATGGAAATAATGTGAATCCGCACACATTCTGTTTTCATTTGCTATTATTCGCTCAAATACGCACGGTTGAATGCATGGTTTATAACATGACAGCCTAAGTAGATATCTGATTTATAGTCCTTTTCTCCAGTGTCATGTCCTTGTCATCACTCTACATTGTTAAGTCTTGTAGACATCCAGGGCATACACAGACATAAAATGAAAACCTTTTTGGTTAGCCAGCAGGAGAGATTTTTGTTGGTGGACGCATTTGGCATATATTGTGAAGCATTAGATTCACAAGTGTATTCGTGATGTATATAAAAAACCTTATATGCACTGCTACAAGTTTACAGTTTACTATGATGTCGTATGAATTTAAGTACGCCTGTTCGCTATGTTAATAAGCAAAAATAAAACTATCTCTCTGTTGTTGTGAGCAAATGACACGGAAAACTAGAAAAGGAGCTGAATTGAAAAATAAATTTAGAGTTCCCTCATACGAGACATCCACATAGTGTTTTAACCTAGAGCTGCTGATGTGTAAACAAACAGAACTGCAAGCACCATTCAACTGACGGTAAATAAATGAATGAAAGCAAATATTTGATGGCTTCTCGGGTTCACTTTCAGGGTATTACCACGACAAGGAACGTTTTTGTTTGTAGGCAATAATAAGTACATACATATACTACATTACATGCTGTTCCACACACATGTGTCGCCGAGGGAAATGACGTTGAAATGTCTTTCAGTGTTATGCATTATGTGATAACAAGGCAGCCAAACTGGAAAATATTTTTTTGCCAGCAATGTAACCATAATGCAATTTTACTCTTTAATCAGTCGTGCCACTACTACTGTGTACACGTTTAATTAAACTGAGCCATGGGCATTACTTGCTATCCTCTGAGGTTATTGTAATAATGTTCCAGGCAACTTTCCCGGGCTACCTATATATAACCAACAGTAAAATCTAAACATATTGTTTTGAATGAGAACAGGTATTAAAGCCTGCTGGAAAATAAATGCCAAAGTACACTGTGAGAAATGATTGCTCCGTTGTCAATTTCTGACAACTCATTAATCTGTTTTCTGGATGCACGATGATGGCTCAATTATAGGTAGTACGTCGTTAATCTTTACCTGTTCATTTGCTTCGTCATTTTCTGCTGCCACGACGGAAACGCATGACGACAGATAAAATCAAAATGGAATGCCAATTTTCGTGATGCCCCCGGAAAAATGTATACGATATGCATGTAACTTTCTGATTTTATTACTGCTTTCTTCTTCTTTAAATCATGTTATAAGTTTCTCCTGGACAACTCTTCCAAGGCGGCAGCCAGCCTCGGTTACGAATACATGATGATGACAGTTTCTATTGTTCTAAAATGTCTTTCAATTTTTTTATGAGAGTGAGACCATGCGTTAAATGAGACTCTGAAAGGCTCGAGTAAAAGTTGGAGCTATTGAGATGGTGACTAGTACATGTTCCGTTTTTATGCAGTCATTTGTCGTTAATGACTTACCTTGAAGTGGTTGAGAATTGTTGTACCAATTAAGCTGGGCCACAGGCTTTCCTCCGCTGGAGACACAGACGAGAGTGATGATGGTCCCCTCATTATATGGCCCGATCAATGAGGCATTCGCCGTTTCAGACCCACTAATATCATTTATCCTCACATACTCGGGTTTTGCTACATTGGGAAAATCAAAGAAAAGCACACACGCACACCGTTAGTTCATATTAAATAAAACTGCGTACACGAGAAAGAGGCAGACTAGAGATAATATAATGAAGTGCAAGTATAATGGGTGAAAAGAAGAGCTCGCACACGAGATGTGCATGCTCAAGTGAGTGTATTCTACCCAAAAGCCGTAATAATATAAACGTTTTACGCTTATATATCTAATAAGACATAAGAAAGTCTGTAGGAAATAGCGCTTGGCAAGTTCTCGGGTTATATCAAAATCATCATCATCATATTACCATCGTCATGTTCATGATGATGACCACCATCATGGAAAATTAAGCTGGTAGAAAATAGCCGACGATTTTCTTAATGCACTGCAAGTCATCTAGGATGAGGTCCTTGCACTACTAATATGGTAATACGACGAAAAAAGTTTTCATTGGCGTGTGTACGCATGCATACGCATAGATATAGGACTACTCTACACATTTTTTTTACTTTTCTTCTCATAATTGGTCCAAATGTTACAAAGCTCTCTAAGGAAAGTTCTATAAAAACGGCTAGTATAAAACAGGCATATACTTTAAATTAAACTTGGTTGGTACATCCAAACTTACCATAATGTTATAAGCATACAATCAACAGTAAAGTTTCCCTTATACCCTGTGCGCGGTATAATTACGACGGTTTCAAAATAAAAACTCCGCTATGTCAGCTGTATATACTCAGGAGTCAGTATAAAACAGGTATAAAGATGCATATAGGTATTGAAGTGGCATTCAAAAGAAAGCGCCGAGTGAAAGTTTTTCTTGAAATGTAGGTTGGCTACTTGTTTGTATGGAAGGTTTACTACTACAAAGCTAAAGGCAAAATGCTTTTTATGCACACACAAATAGGTATATATATAAACTTTTCCCTGGAATTGTCATTTCGAGATAAAAACGATATCTCTTTCAAGATGGTAGATATACGTAGGTAGTCTCTCTAATTTTTATACATATCATAAGCAGCGCTCATTTGGATGTAACGCACAGTCCTCAGCCCAAATGAGTTTTCCTCTCCGGAGCAGCCCGGCCGCCAACCGTGGAGTCAACAAAGCACCGCTGCCGCTGAGTCAGCTCAGGTACTCCATATTATTTTCATAGAATGAGGGTCATAAAAGAGGAATTAGATGGCTAGAGTAAAACCATTCTTGCAGATGAGAAACATTCTAATGTTCCTTTTTATTATTATACATCATCATACATGCCTATCTAAGACTCACTGAAGGAGAAGGTTCCCACCAACGCAGCGAATCTATAGTCAGAAAAATGTTGCTCATTAAGACCATCATTAAAACTATTGATTCCAATTAACCCAGAAAATTCTCTTCAATGCTCTTTGACTAAAACTCTCTCTCTTTTTTATACCTATTGCCATTGATGTGCCTTATGTAGGCAGTATTATTACGAAAAAGTGGCTCCTTACAATCAGCAGTCAAAACTTGTTCCTACACTCGGCAAGATAAAGAGCGCGTTTTGCTGTGTGTTTGTGTGTGGCGGGCGGTAAATGAGCAAACTCTGTGTGTGTGCGTGTGCCTGTCGACTAATATCTTTTGAGGACGCAACGCGTAATGGTCCTAAACAAACCAAAGGGGTTATGCCATGGATTTGGTTTTACTGGAGTCACTTTTCGATGAGACGACAAATAAATGTTACGTACACGGTGATAACCTGATGATATTGCTGGTAATTTTATATGTGGTATTTAAGCAAACAACAGATAGAGCTTCCTTTTTGTTGCTCGAGTGCAGGCATCAGTGTGAAAACGAAATGTTTACAATGAGTACCGTTTGCCTCTCTAATTTAGCCAAAAATAAACTTGTGATGTAACTAAAATACAAAATATCTGGTTGTTTTATACATTTCGGGATGATAAAAGCAATTCGTTCAAATTCGTACAAATTTCTGACTTTGCAACAACAGCAACAAAAGTAATCCCTAATATCCTGTATGTTTCTGTGTGAATGGCGTCACCAAAAACATCACGGAAATCACATTAATTTTTCTATATATTCTTTCCCACACGGCAAGGAAATTAGCGTGTAGCAGCGTAATCGTTCTCGTGAATGGAAAAGAGAGTGGTGAAATGGCAGTTTATTACACCCATTTCAAGTCCTAATCACTTTTATGCTTTTCAAAGTTGAGAAAATAAAACAAAAGGACAACCCTGTTCTCCGCTGAAGTAACAACACCAATGGTGCAATTAAATTGCCTTTACCGTCACGGAGTTGCAGTAATAATATGTTTACAGCTTTGAAAAAAAATTATAAATGGCTTCGTTGAGACAGGGAAAAGATAATAAAAATGGAACGAGGGATACAGGAACACCAGAAAAATTAAAGAAAATGAGTAAATACATAAAATACTTTTTTTTGTTATCCGACGCAAAGAACTCAATAAAAAGTGAAAAAGAGAACTAGTAAATATGACACAGTGTCGTAGAGGTACTAACAACATATATTTATACACACACTACATCAGGGAAAAGAGTTGGTTGTTTTTAGTGTCGTTAACGGCACCATAAAAGTGAACCAACTTTTCTTTCTCTCTGTCTTTTACACACAAGCAAAAAAAAGTCCGTGTCTAAAGCAGGACAAAACAGTTGAAAAATAAATAAGAGAAACTCGAGTATTATTTTATTTTTTCTGACAAGACGCCATAGCAGGTGCTGCTTGCATGGTCTTATTGTTACTTATAAGTATACACAAACGTACATTTTTAAGCGTCTCTCATTCTACTGATGTGCTGTTAAGCTGACAATTTAAACAACATAACGGAAAAGGTTTGGCTGCGGGGAAAAGGGACTCTACAAATGCCATGCTTTGACATTCATTTGAAAGAAAGGATGTTAAAAAGACGACGCCGACGACGACGAATAAGGAAAAAGAAAGCAATGACAATGATGGTGAATAGCGTGCGTGTCGTGCCACTGTGATACTGACTGACGACTGTCACACAGCGAGAAGAAGAGTAGTAAATAGCTGTGGTAGTTAACTTTTTGCGCTGTACTCTCTCCAACCGTTGCAACTTTATTACTTTTTCTGCTCTTCCTCTTCGTATTTTAGTTTATGTCTTCGTGTCGTCGTCTCCATCCACTCTGATTTTTTTGCTGGTTATTTTACTGTGTATTTATAGTGTATAATCTTCCCTTTTTCAAACATACGATGATCACTGGGAAAAGTTATTACTGTGTATATTCTTCCCCAGCTTGGCAGAAGCAACAAACTCTCAAAAGAACCAACACAGTACCACGGTTTTTGTCTGGTAGTTTAGTGGTACTTTCCATGTGGGTTTCAATGGCGCATATACAAACACTTCATTACAAATAAGCAACCATTAAAATTCTCCATAAAGAACATTCTGTTCCAAGTTTTGACATCAGCTGCAGCGCTGTAGCGCGTACCCTGCTACTTTTATATTTATCTTCTTCATTGGTAGAGAAAGCAGAGTAAGTTGCTGTTAAAGTTTCACTTATGGCCAGGAAAAACTAAAAATCTTTCAGAAACTGAAACAAAACATGTCCAAAAACTGACTTATATTTTATTCAGGGATTCTTTCCGTATGTTACAATCCCTGGTCTGTATATCTTTATTACATGATTTTACCTAGTGGTAAAATAGTGCTTGAAAATATTATGGAAGAGACAATGAGATGCAAAGGTTGACTGTGATCTTTAACTTGAAACGAAGAAGTAACACTACGACAGGTTTTTATCTAGAAAGATATTTTAAACTCAACCTGTCTATTTACCCATTTCCTCTCAGTTACTAGCAAGTGCTCTTTTATATTTTAGTTGGGTATTTACATTAAATCATGTGAGTCTTTTGCTGTTTGATCCTCTAAATTAAAAGGACAAATGAGCGAAAACCGACAATTTCCCTACGCCTATCTTAACCACTTATAACACTCAGCTTTCTACCATCATCGGAAATGCTACCAACTAACTCAACTGAGAATCATCTTGGCGAATTAAATTATTAATTTATTTCATCAAGGAGTACAAACCAACGTGCGTTTAATCACGGTCGTGTGACTTTCCCTCCCTCTTACAAGTTCCAAGCATCATTTCATTTCTCTGGTTCAGTTACGTGCTTGATAACATGTCGCGTATTTTGTATATGCTCAAGCAGCTCGCAATCAGTACAGGCACCATTTGCACCTAAACTACACGTTTCATCCATCCATCATAAATACTTGGGTGCTTTCTCTTTATTTTACGATATGCTTCATTAACTCACACAGTTGTGCAATTCATCTCGGGTAACATTAGATAATACAGAAACGCGTGCTACGCTACTGTCTACGTGCGTTGCCGTTGTCCCCGTCGTCGATGTAGGTACACGCGGAAATGATGATTATCTTATTATTATATGCCGTTTGGTAGCTAAATCAGAACACAGACTACATAGAAGCATATATGAACACATAAGCTCTCTCTCTTTTTCTCTTTCTGGTTAACTTTAAACGGCAAGTGTGCTACGTTGAAAGCAAAATTGAGCTCTTGATTCATTAATGCCGTTTCAATTCCTTTGCCGCATCATTTTACTTTCCATCGTCATGTTCGCCATGTTCCTATACATATAATCCGTCCTAACAGCTAGCTAAGGTAGTTAACCATGTTTACGAGAACGCGGAAGATGGTACATGTCTACAAGTTACGTAAAAGTCAAACAAAGCTAACGGGACAAGAAAACATGAAAAGGAGAAAAGGAAAAGCAGCCCCGACGAAGTGGGAGCGAGTGAGAGGGAGATGTAGATTGGATAGAACGGAAAGACATGCCACGATGTTCGTGTCGCCAGCCTTCTTGATCAATTTTATAAGAATGATAAATGGCCATGAATCATCTGGTTGTTCACGCCTAAATCCTAGAAGAGCGACACAATAATTCAAATGAGCAACGTAACATACGTACACACAGTATAGTAGTTAAGTGATGTGTGTCTGCGTGTATGTGTCGTCGTTCCTGTTATTTGAATTGTGGTGGTTTGCTATGTTTGTACAACTTGGTATATAAGTATACAACGACACAGTTATGCAAAAAGATTTGAAAGAAAATTAATACGGATTGCAGATACACTTTTGTACAGTTGTGCAGATATTTGCTTATTCATGGAGCTTCTTGCCAGAATAAAGGAACTTGAAGCTCTACAGTAGAAAAAAACAGTTAGAAATTTTGTTATAAGTTAGGGCAACCGTCACCACTTGTTTTTGTTACTCGCACATCTTTTAATTCAGATAGGGTTCCCAAACTTGGCGATTACATAGTTGGCTTGTAACTTAATCTTATGGCAATTTGATGATTGAAAGATAGTTTTAGCACTAAAATGGAGTAGGAAGAAGGAATTTGAGAAACTCTTCATACAAACGCAATTTTGGCTTATTTCCTAGAGGCAAAGTAAAAAATAATGTACATACCTACATAGATAGTGTATCAATGTGTGATTTGATATAAAGTTTCGTAACTGTTTCCATATGAATAAATTCATAGTGAATTCAGACGGGATTTTTTACGCAAAGATACTTTTACGAAAAATATCCAGTGTGTAATGCCGTATTTAATTTTAAACGTGCCGAATCCAAAACGAAAATGCTGCATGTTTCTAGCTGTAATTGTATTTATATCTGTTATGTGTACTTTTTGTACATGCTATACAATTATTATTGTATATATTTTTCTGCCGTTGTCGTGAATATCACTGCAGGCGAAGCCGGGAGGAAAAACATGAGGAAATTACTGTAAATAAATCACTGCTGTCTTTTTCGTCTTTTATTTCTTTTCACTTTTCTCTCTCTCTTCTCCGAGAGGGAGGAATCGTCGTGTATTACTAAATACTCTTCACATCTTCACGTGTCGCATACATGTACCACACACGACTACCATCATCACTGAACAGAGAAATCTCCTGTGAGCTTTCTTCTCATCGCTTGCCTTCCTGTGCACCATCTTACTTCTCCTCTGCGCTTCTTCCTTCCTAAGGATATATTTGGGTGAAACTTGTTCGTTATTTCTAAATCGACACTCAATATTTATTATGCATACATCTTACTTTGGCATTCTATCTTATTATCCTATTCGCTGGTTGCTTACGTGCTTACATGTAAAGTCACGAGCCTTTCCTTGTGCTTACAAGATGTAAGCTAAACAAAAAATGTGGCAATGCAAAATATCTGATACCACACCAGGAGAAGCAGCACTTGAATATCCATTCTAGTGAAATTTTCAATAAGCAAATGTAATTTTCAATTCTTGATCACTCGGATGATCATCGCCACCGTGATCATAATGAAGATTGCAAAGGAAGATGTCAAGTACATATATCTTTCTATGGTACAAATCTAACATGAATTTGCATTTCATTTCCTAACTCTAGCCCTTGCCTCCAGTAGCGTGTTTGTAATAGCCATGGCATACATCTAATGTCAAGTCAAGTAAATTGAATATGAAACCAAGCATTGAACTAGAATATACTTGTTTATGTCTCTACATTTTTTACACAACCTGTCTCCTTTTATACGTACGTTTTTACGCAGTGCCAACATAATATTTCTCTTTCACTTCACATTAGATCTCTAGAGATAGTCCATGAATCTACGTGTCTACGTCTTGTTAAAATGTACAACATGATTTTGCTGATGTTTACATTGAAACGAAAGGAAAACTTGTAAGTTTCTCTCTATCCGTGTTCATTTCAGTTTACTTATTTACCTATATAGAGTTTGTCCTATTTTGCTAGTGCTTTCACTCTCCCTACCTGTGCTTCTACTGCTCATGAGACTGGTGATGATAAGAAACTTGAGACATTCTACTGACTGTTTTCGAGAAATGTTTGTACCTTCTTGTAAAACAAGAATAACTAAAAATGCTATTTTTAATCAATGCAGAGATGGGTGAATTTCTTCGTTTAATTTTTCTATTATATACTTAATATCTTACCGTAGATTGCCGAGATCATAGAGTAATGTTGAGTTTATTCTACTTTCTCCTTAACTGACAGAGTCGCTAACCAAACGGCGAAGGAAAAACTTAGCGGTTTCTTTATCATGCCCGAATGAGACGGTGGTTTGTATGCTTTACGTAAACTTTTAACAGTGTACAGTAAAAAGAGAGAGTTACGAGACAGCAAAACCTCGAAAGAAGTTTAAAGAAACAAAATTCGACCGTCGAAACTAAAAGTCCGCTTTTGAACCCTTTCTTTTGTAAATAAACGAGATTTTTAAAAGTTTTTTTCTTTTACAATTAGTTTTTTGTGGAATTTTTTAGCTTGCACAACAAATACTTCACTCCAGACTTTGATCATTGCAGTATACCATTCACCATTCTGAAAAACGTTGTGCAGAATGAATGTTAATTATAAACTTTATATACGGTAGGTAAAACAACTATATATTTACTGATACGGATTTAAAGATTGGATTGGTGAGTGAGTATTCTTCAATACCTTTCACTATCAAATAAACTAATTAACAAGTTTATTGAAGAAAAGAAAAAAATGAAAAACAGAAGAAAGATCCGGAGAAAGTACAACTACTTTAAAACAGGTAACAAAGATACTTTTCTCGAAAATAGTCGTTTTAACTGCGAGGATGGAAACCTGTTAAATAAAGTGGAATGTATATGCGAATGAAAGTTTTGCTTTCCCTGCCAAAAGTATTAAAGATATATCATCCATCTATGACATGTCTAAATAGATGTTCTTCCTCCGTCCGCGTTAGCATTTTTCACGTTACATATACACACGTTTTGGTTTAATTTTCCACTAAAAAGTTGTTGCTCTGTGTTGTACTTTTACTTTAACTTATGGATAGGTAGGGCAGCAAACCAAACGGTTGTTGGATTTCATTACGGTGTCTTCCAACAGGGAAATCACACACGTAATGTGATTAGCTCAAGTTTTTGGCAAACTTTCTCCTTTTAAGTTGAACGACGACGAGGACTTAAATAAAAAGACTTCAACATCCACATAAACTCACCAGGAGAGAAAGAAAGAAAAAGAAAGATGAATAAGCCAGAACGAATGAAAAAGTTCCGCGAGAAAGATAGGAATTTATATAGAGAGTAAAATATGTGGTTCATACTCAAATAGAAAAAAGAAAGACCAGGACACAAGAGCTCAAGAGGCTTATTCTTTTTCTCATTTTCAACTCTCAACTCGCTCACCACCACATCTTTGTAGCGTCAGCAATACCAAAACATGTCCAACCTC
This sequence comes from Callyntrura guangdongensis, assembly GCA_027744295.1. Lineage (NCBI taxonomy): Eukaryota > Metazoa > Arthropoda > Collembola > Entomobryomorpha > Paronellidae > Callyntrura > Callyntrura guangdongensis. The sequence continues at coordinate 10,179 of JAHZNB010006187.1, forward strand.
AGAGAAAGGTCCCAACAAATAGTAGGTCCACTGTCTCTTTCCTGTTGTAAGTTACAGGGCATTTTGTTTGTACAGGGATTGTCCTCTATATATTAATTCATCTTCATTCTTCTCTGTCCTATATACCTTCCCAAGAAAAAATAACCACCCAAAAACAGCAGTTGTGAATACCAAGTGAAGACTATCTATTTTTGTACAAGTGCAATTCTCCTCGACAGAGTGAAAGTTGATGTGGCACACATGATAACAAGGCTTTGCCCAAATCAACAAGCAGCAATGTAAGTGGTAGTTAACATCCCATCTACACAAGCTTAAAAAGCATTACCATCAAAATATAAGATATAGTGTACTATATACTACACCTACATGAGTACATAATATGATATGTTCTTTAGTTAACTTACATTCAATTACAATAAATATGTCAAACATGTGCCCTAAGTAATTTGGAGTCACGCGCTTAATGCAAAAACATTCAGAATCCTATATATATTTATTTGAGTGGCTTAGTATTTCATTTTGGTTCTTGCAAGATGCTGAAGGCAATGATAATAAGCCTTTTCTTCCATTTTCTGAAGGAAATCTCTCCAAACACTACATTTGGTGGTGTTTGAATCTATGCGTGCACGCATATTAACATAAACTGTGTATAGTTATCTAATATCAGGAAAGCAGAATTCGTGGAGGAATATTAACTCTCCTAGAAATACTATCCACGTTCCTCTTAAATTTAGATTTCTGTACAATTCCCTGAGTGTGTTTTCATCTGCACGACAGCAAAACAAGAGCTCTTCTTGTACAACTCCTGCCATAAAATTTTCCGGGGAAAATAATTAATTTAAAAATATCTCACAAGGAAATGGATAATAAATTTTCTCATTAATTAAGATAAAAGGGTCCCACTTTTCCTTCTTTTGCAAAACTAGTAGTGAAAGTGGTGGCAGTAATATTTACATTGCCATGAACTCTTCTTTTTGGGTCTTTGGTGTCTAATAATACGACTCTCTCGCATAAAATACACAACCGTAAAATCTAGTAATTTATATACTGTACACAAGCATGTGCACCTATGCTTTCCCTGTTTGTATAAATATTGAACTTTTATATGTAAGTAATAGAAAGATATTCGATGAGAGCAAGACAAGAAGAGAAAAAGTGGTAAATAACAAATAGAAAAGAAGAAAATGAGAGCTATGTAAGCTTTGTTGGCTGACGTGGTGTAATATGCCGTGAATGTGTTTGTCCGCGTTCTGTGCAGTGATGAAAGATAAATGGTAAAAGTCAACGCCCTTTCTGCCTTCCCGTTGGCTGATTTTCTCCCTCTCCAAAGCTTCCACTTAACCGAGTCTGGGTTTTCACGAGAAAGCCAGAAACCAGATGCTTCACGTTGGAATAAAAACTGTTGTTGTAATATTGTATGTTTTATACAACGACTCATATATAAGTTGTGCATTTTTAGTACCCAATTTATCATTAAAATCATCAACATCATCATCTTCCGTTTCTCCAGTAGAGCTAATCCTTTATACGACTTTGGAGTCAGAAAAGCGTACCTTACGTGATATGCCCGAGATATAGTAGGCAGTATACCTGCGTCTATAATAACGGTCACTTGCCCAAGTGTGGTAAGAGGTGAAACGAAATTGGCAAGTGTGACAAGAGGAGTAATGATAGAAATGAAGTATTAAACGTTAATTTAAGGGGCGTGTTACACAAATAACACAAGATTGTGATACAACATTGTGAGTATCAAAACGATAAATTGATCAGGAGCTCGCCAAGTCATAATGAATATGTAGCAGGTAAACATGTATGGATGTGTATTCCTATACAGGCGTGAATGTGTTAACATTCTGGCGCCTGCATGTACGGAGCTCGTTAACATTTTGATTTGGAGAGTGTGTGTGGGTACTTGCCGCCTCTAATGGTAACTTTGCATGAAAGGATGTGTGAGTGCCAATTAAATCATTGAGGAGAAAGTACGCAAATGAAAACAATTTTCCGGTATTCACTGCCTTGTTTTTTTGGCTCACAATCAATTAAAAAGTACAATAAATTTAAACGTTTCACTTTTTCGTTTCCCGCTACATGTTATTCTGGCTCAGTCAGTTTTTGGGACAAAAAATTCTGCCCTGAAGAATACATGCACGGTACTGTGTATATATTATAGAAGACATGTATATTATGGCAATATGGGGGCCAATTCTTGGAACGCGTAATGCACTCTGAAGCTAATTACTTGTGACTTCAAGTCTAGTTAGGCAAGTATAACAATAATTTATTTTGTATCAAAAGCGGGAAAAGTGACAAATGGAACATGAATACGTTCAAAGAAATAAATTTGCTAGTACATTATCAACTTGTTTTGTATTAAAGTGCTTGTCTGGTACATTTAAATAAGCGCAGAGATTCTTTATTCATTTTCGCTCACTCTACTAGTGTCTACTGTTGCTGACTTTGTTGGCGTCTTGTTTTACCCAGCTAACGGATTCCCGTCGACATCCTCTCTCTGGAATACGCTTTCACTTTGTTTAACAAAGTTTTGGCAAAAATTGTAGCCAGCCTTATAGTTTCAAATGAATGATTTGTATGAAACACTAAATTTTCACATTTTTCACTCAAAATTGAATTAAGTTTAAAGCAAATTATTCTCAACGAATAAGTATGGTTCGTTAGTGAAAGGGATTTATAGCTGCTTCTCTTTTTCCTGACAAAATTGCGTAAACTTTTACTTTCACTCTTTCTCTATGCACTTGTTAGTCGTTAGTTTATTTATGTGTGTAGAAACATCAATAGAAAGTTAATTACACAAATGCTGCTGAATAAGGTGGAAAAAAACTTGCGAAACGTTTTGTCTGCTAAGCGCCAACTAATAATTCTTGTATAAAAAATGTGTGTGTGTAGCAAGAGCAAGTAAGCTACAAGAAGCAAAATATTTTAAGGGTGGGGGTAGCACAGAGTGAAGCGCACCAGCCAAACTTAAAATAAAGTGGTCCGTGGTTGCACCGGCTCTGTATATATGTACATATATATGCTGGCGTACACACTTTTTAAAAGGGCCTTTCCCCAAGTGACCGTAATGGCTCGTTAACAAGACAAAGAAAAGTGCTGAGCCCGGCAGTAAATCCCAATCTCTCTCGGTGTGCGTTCTTTGATGAAAGTACTTTTTTCTCTGAGTATATAGTTAGTAGTAGTGGTTGCCAGTACGCTGGTACTTGCGAAATAAAAGTGCTGCTGGTTGTAAACACAAAAAAGCCAGCTGAGCTGCGTGTATGTGTTCAGTGCACATCCACACGAGATTTTGATGTTTAACCACAAAATCCTCCATAGCCCACACAAACACTCCACAAAAAGCTTTAATTCTATCTGATTTCAAAACAGGGCTCTACACACATATATAAATATATTTATAAAGATAGCAAGAGAGAACCATGCACATGTGTGTGAACTAACTCCAAGCACTACAATTTTATAGAAGCTGTAAAAATTCGTGTTCCTCTGTTCTTTATGTAGTGGCGATGATGATGATGATAGGAGCCCAATAAGGACTTTAATGGGAAGGTGTTATTCTCATGTCATAAAAACACTTTTACAGACACACATACACAATAAAAAGAACTCTTTGAATCAAGTCAATCTTTTCCTTTTTATTAATACCCGTTTATGCCAGCAGAATCGGGGAAAAACTGTACAAGGACATGTTACATTTCATGTCAGATGACGATGTCCAAATTGGTAGATGATGAATCTGGTGTGTTGAAGAAAAGCACCCGAGAACTTTCCAGCTTTCAAAAGGCATCCAGCGTAAAGATTAAAAAAATGACACTTACCGAAAGTATTGAGTCGGATGGATTGTAAAAGCGCACAGTGTTCTTTAGCCTCCAAGTAAGGTTACCTCACATTTGTACAGGTCCTCGTCGGCAATCATTAATGGGTTGATTTTTAGCTGAGCGAGACTGCTGTTTGGCTCCATACTCAACTTGGCTCTGAAAATGACAAAAAAACAGTAAAAGCATTAATTAGAAGAGCTCATCACTGTACTTTTGTGTATAAACAATGGTGCATATTTGAAATAGACGTAAAAACGGGTCCTCTCTACAATCTGTCACACTATTCTACTTTCCAGTCCCAGACGTATCCTTTTCTCGTCCTTAATTTCTCTTATTTGTGCAGACTAATGCTGAACACAGTTGCGAGAGAGAAAAAAATCCCATCTAACTTCCAAGAATTTGCAACGATAAAATGAGTTAAGCTTTCTCTCGAAACGTATGCATGCGGTAAAATGTGAAAAAGGCGTTTACATCTACAAACAAGAGATAAATTGGCCTCCTCCCGCACTCACCACCCTCCCGCCTCCTTTTTTTCTGCTCTATTATGTTTCGCCATTTCACCATTATCATCAACGCCAGCTTTTGCCACTCCAACATGTACCCGTGTTAACAATGTTTTTCTCTAGAGGGTATCTCTATAACACATACGTAATAACGCAACAAAAATATTATATACCTTCAGCCTTTTTTGCATACCGTTCAAGCATTTAACTATATGCGTGTACACAAAAGAGAGAGAGAAAAATGGCAAATGATATGGAAAAGGAAGGAAAGACGAACGAAAAAGGAGGATTTATTTAGAATATTTTAGACAGCACGTATGAAGAAACAGAGAAAAACCGGGTGACCCACATTCACTTTTTTCTCTTTCTCCTCCTTTTTTCTTCTCACTCTTCTTCTTTTTCTAGAAGTAATCTGCAGCATTCATCAGAAAATTACCAAAGAGCTTGACAAATGTACGTATGCTACTCGTTTGCTACAAAGCGAGTGTGGCAAACGACGAGACAACATGTATGTGATTTTCACAACAGCAGGAATGCAAAAGTAGTTATATCAGTAGCACAAAAAAATCCTAATAATAACACTGAAAGATTTTCCAAATGAATAGGTATATATATGTATGTGTGTGTGTGAGCATTCATATTTATAAATTATGGAAGAGTAAGCACATGTAGTTTTCTCTCAACAGCTACTAGTACTGCCGGAGAGATCCTGCAGGAGGGGTACGCACGAACACAATACTCACTGAATAGATAATGACCTATGTGACATTGCAATGGGACCTTTTTCTTTTTTACGCTCCTTTTATTCAATTAAATTTGTTGTTGTGTGTGCGAGAGTATGTGTGGATAAGCATTTCATTGTTCGTGTAGCAAGTACAATGCTATGAGTTGTTTTCTCTATTTTTTGTGATGCATTTTTGTTTGCACGTTTTGAGATATACATTTGTAGGTAAATGTTATGCCGAGTGGACGGAGATTTTATTTTCAGGATAGACGATTTTCCTTTAAGGTACAGAGGACGTCGACCGAAAATGATAAAGAATACAGGGCTGCTATCACACTGCTGCTTTTCTATTCTTTCCTCTGCTTTCTCATAACTACCCTACTATTCATCATAATGATTAATAACAGGTACGGCTATCTATCTCTTTTACTTTCTCTCTGTTGTCCTTGGACTTTTATTATCTCACAGACCGTACCACCACCACTACTGCTAGAACGGTAATAATAAATAGCATTTCCAAGCAGCAGGCCTGGCCTTTGACAATGGAAAAGGTGAACCAACTTCCCCTTCTCTCAGTCTCTCGGTCTCTCTTTCTCGCCAAATTATACCTGTGTATAAGTGAGTAATAATAATATTTTTGTCAATTGTGTGTGTGTAGGGCTAAAGCAAAACACTTTTTATTACAGGTTACACCAGCTGCACACTAACGGTACCCGGTGATCTGCAGAGTTGTAGTAAAGTCAAATGGTTTAGGTAAAGGTGAGATAGATGGTATTCTCAAATTACTATTGTTAGAGCTGCAACTCGTACTACTACTGCTGCTGCTACGAAATCGGCGACGCTACATGATTTGAGGGGGACGGCGGAATGGGACAATTTATATTGCTAGTTCGTCGAATAAATGGTGAGGGATTACGGGAGGAAAAAAGTTTTTACCTGGTATTACCATTTAGTGACGCTATACCGCTGTTTGTTTTATTGTTGCTGCTACCGGGGAAAAGTTGGAAAGGAAGCAAATTCTTGTCGGGGTTGTGTTATTTTGCGAAAAAGATAGAAATCAAATAGGAAGATGAATACACCCTAGGAGAGATTCAGGGAACCGGAGAAAGTAACCTACTTCCTAGACTTGTTCATTCACACTTAATTAAACTTCATATTACTGAATTGCTACCGTGTGTGTTGAATGAATGCATTCCATTTTATTCAGATGAATGAAAGAACAACAGAACGGAAATACGAACATAGACACAAGAATGGTTTCGTGTTTTTGCTCGATGAACATCAGGACGAAAATGGCAACACGACACACCAACAAACACATTGCTAACCCATTCATTAATTTATCGTTTGTGTGTACCTCCATTTCACCTTAGTATTACTTTAGAAAGCTTACGAGTTAATACATTTCGCCAGCCTTTCCAGTAGTAAAACAAACATCCCTTTTCCTTATATTTTACTACACAAAGCACTCCCAGTCATTCCAATACATTTAATGTCTTGCGTAAATGTCAATAAGAATAAGGATTGCCATTCGTTTGTTGTTTGGTAGCCATTTTCCTGCTTTATCTGGCAATAAAAAAAAGTTTATTGAACAAAGAGTGCGTAAAAGGTCGACCAAATGCGGTTTTTACGTGCGCAAATAATAGTAAACCTCCCTAACGTATTTAAACAGAAAGGAACAAGTTTTAGAGAGTCGTCGTGGATGTAGTCTAGTGAGGAGGTGTTGTTAAAAGCTCATTTTATGTAAATGAGGATGATGATGATACTAGCTTAAATAAAAGATTCGTTGTGACGGTAGGTCGGTGATAATGATGACATGATAATGATAATAGCATAATCATAATAATAGTAATAATACTATGGCTTATACTACACATGTACAAGAGTAAACAGAAAGTTTGTTAATGTGTTTTCACACAACTTTTCTCTCCAAAAGCGGTGCATATGAACAGACGGAAGAACATATTCAGAGACGACCCCATTTAATATATTATGCAAGTGTTAAATAAACACACACACGGTTTTGGTGTAAGTTCAACTTTTTTAGGGCTGCCCTGTAGAATCACTGCTGCCGCCCCAGAGTTAGTAGGGAAGAGAAAAAGATGTAAAGGACTTGTTGTACGTTTATCGGTGAGGGAGCAGTTAAACTTCTGACATGAATTAATATTTATTTGGGAGGTTTTCGCCATGAAGATTAATAAAGGAGGCTGTTATGCAGGCAAACTGGAGGTTTTAATGGATACCTACTGCACAGCGTATTTTTTTTGTGGAGAAAAGAATGACGATGGAACAAAGCACATTTAGGTCAGTCCACCCACACACAGACAAGAATGCGTACAAGTAAATTCTCAGGTGGAGCAACAAACTTTGGAAAATTGGAAAAACTATAAATATCCCGTTCTTGAGAATGATGTAGACGTTGTTGGAGCAAAACCGGGACTTTGGTATACTTTTATTGGAAAGTTTTATGAATGCGGGAAAAATACGATGCTGGTATTTCATTATATTTAGCGCATTTTCCAGCGGTTTTTTTTACTGCCTTGAAAATAATGAGGTACTGATGATGCCGATGATTAGACGGAAAATTGTGTACAAATATTAGAGAATAACTTATTTCACCATACAGTTGGAAAATTTTCAGGCGTCACCCATCGTTTTCTTCTACTACCTGAGTACTCATGGACAAGCTGATAATAATATGTTAAAGAGTGTGTTTTGTTAGGCTGGACAGAAAGGAAAAGCTTATACACGCGGTCGCAAACAATGCTGAATAGTGAGGTTCTGTGGAAAGCGATTAATTTGGAATGTCAGTAGCAGAGACAAAAAACCCGTCATCGTAATCATCATCTCTGCATATTATAACACAAAACGCAAATGACATTTAAAAAAGAATGAAAGCGGCGAATGAAATAATGTTCTATACATGCAGGGAATACAGCGTTTTGTTGGAATAGCCTATTATATTTTAGACTTACATGCGGAAAGATCGATTATGCATACATGCATGCAGGATAGAATTATATTTTATTATTTATTACAATGTCTGTAGAAAGTGGATAGAATCAAACTCCGGATGGGACGGAAGTAACCCTGCTGGATGATTTTCATGTTTGTCCACCACGCAGAGAAATTTAATTCCAGTTTTTATACTGTGATAAGCAACTACGTAAAATGGAGTTGTATACATAAAATACTACTACAGTAGTCGTCCAAATAAGGGGAGTACACAAGGAGCACGTGTAAAAACATCAAAAGTTTTTGGTTTCCTGCTTCCCCGTAACGTTTCTTTATCATGAGCATCAGAGGAAAATCAACAAACCTGTCACTTCAACTTCAACAGGCAACAGGAATTTGCCCTCCAATTCTCATAACTTGTGACAAGTACTTCAAAGAGTATTTACGTTACATTTTCGATAAATGTTATTAACATTATTTCTGAAAAACTCTGTTCACACGTATCGATATAGCAGAGTATTGTATATATGTACCTGGGCATATGTCGAATAAGAGGTGACATTGGAGCTTACAACAACCTATCTATGTACACAGTTTCATTATTACTGCTACATACAGTCTTCGTCAATACGAAATCAAATCATTGTGGGAAAAAATTAAAACAAGAGAGGAAAGGATAAAAGATTCAAGATTTTTGGCACCAATATTTGGAGATTTTCAGGTGAACAACTTTTTTGCGGGAGATAATCTTGAGTATATTGACAGATTGTGGAATGTAGCTTGTTCGTGCTACCGCAAACATTTACACGGAACACTCATAAAATTAATACAATGCTACCCGAAAGGACAAAATAAAGCGAACAAGGTCCTCAGAAAATTGAATAAAAAGTAGACACACGTGTGCGTATTAAGTATATAAAAGCAATATTTGGGGTGAAAATCCCAGAGGAAAAATCTTGTATGTTTAAGAGCATATGGTACAATGCATACGTATGTGTATATGTGTATATTTTTTTGTATTTTCTTCGGTTAAAGTAAAACATTCCAACCAAACAGTAATTCTGTATAAGATTATTATTATTATTCGATACCAGCAAGTAGTACGCATACTAAAGGGGACTGTTCTTTTTTCCAAGAACTACCGTTTTGCAGCTGCTCGTTCAAGTACGCCTTTTCTGTCAACGAGATTCCAGACTCTCTATGACATTCCCATTTTTCTATTCATTTTCTGTCCCTCTTCCATCATCATGATCATGATCATCATCCCGTATAACCTTGTGTCTATCTTGTTTGAAATTCAATAAGGGAATCAGGCCAACCAGAAAGAGAACACAATAGAGATAGAGAGAAAGTGAACAAAGTAGTCCGTTGTAGTAGTAGTAGTATACGTGTTCAGAGTCATGTGTAGGGACAAGAAAAAATATTCGTAACGACTAACGAGTTTCTCTCATCGTTTTTGCGTTTCTTGTAAAACGAAACGACCTACCTTCATAAAACCGTTAACTTCTACACACAAAGTATATTTGTTACCCTACAAACCTATAAAAGTTGATAAGTAGGTAGCCTTACGTATATATGTGGGTATAGGTACGTTCGCTTTCCAATTTCTTTTTTTATTAGCCGAGACCCCTTTCATGATACCGGAGTAAAGTAACACTGCATCGATATAATATGAAGCTAATGGTAAGAAACCTTAAAACCTTACTTTCGCCAGCATCTCTACTTGTGAGAGCTCGTGCGCCCTTGCCAAGGTAAGAACAAGCTCATGCATAGTGAATAGTTACCTATTCTTATTTTTTTTTGTATTTTCTAGCGTATTCGAGAAAGAAAGTCTAAGTATGAGAAGAATTGTATTATTTGTATTTTCTCATTTCACTTTCACTCTCTTTTTCTCACCATGCAGTATACTGGGATATATATCCATTTCCCTGTGTCATCAATGAGACGACACCATATGACTAAAGGTTCATGTGTACTTGGGTACAAACTCATTCAGGCGCATAGGTACGTACATATCAACAACTCTGCAAGCAAAGTCTGAGAAGGTGATGTGCTGCAGATGATTATGAGGCTGGAGAAAGGAACCAAGTTAATTCAACCTTTCCCTGCTGCTCGTTCACCTCTAGGTTCTATCGGATGTGAGAAGTAAAACGTTTCATACATAAAGATGCACAGTACAAGACCATTTTGCAGACAATTTACTACTTCAGAACAGTAGTAGCGACTCGCTACAGCTATAGCGAGTTAAGCCATGTCAAGGTACACACCAGGCAGAGAACAATTTTATGTTAAAAGCGGAAGCCTTCAATAATAATAAAAATAATGCATATTTTGGATTGCTATCCAAAATGCATGAAATGCAGACACACAGGCTGCTCCGTATAAGTATACGCATTCCTAAATCGCTTCTTATGCCTTCTCTCGGTATCTCTTTACTAAAACCTGGGTTACTACCTACACACATTTATTGTCAGAATAAAACATGGAATGCCTCCCGGTGTGCTACTGCTGCTGGATAATAATTTTGGCACACGTGAATTCCAAAAGCAAGCAAGGAACTAGCAAAGCAGCAGAAAAAATGTACACCTTTTCTCGTAATGGTTTGTCTATAGCCCTAGATGCAAGTATAAATGTACGTACAGTTCACAAAAGAACGTCTTTAACGATTTGCAAGTAAAAAATGTTTTACGGCTATATAATGCATATATTATCCAGAAAGGAAACAGAGTAATCCTCTCGTTGTATTTTACAATTTTAGTCTGTGCGATTTTTAGGTAAATGCGTTTGTATTTGTTACGGGGTACGCATACAATACACACATACCTCGTCGACTCGACGTACCCTTCAAGAAAAGGAAAAAGGAAGGCAGTTGGCTTTTTTTGTAGTTATTTTTGTAAACCTACTGCTCCAAAACCACCACTTCGACTTGACTAGACATTTTTTCTATGGCTATATATTCCTTTTCCACCCTAGTTCATGGCGTCTGGCATGACAATCACGTAATCTATATTGAAATGGTATGCAATTGAATTCTCCCACACCACGTGCAGTTTTACAGTTTTCTCCGGAGACTTTTCCCCTTTAAAGTGGTTTGAAGAGAGAGGAAAATAGAAAAGAGGAAATAGAAAAAATTTGTCCAATGTAAATGTTTTTCGCCATATACGTATATCTATATAGTATTCCTATAAATGGCACCTAACCACGAGAGGGTAGGTACATGAATACAAAAAGAAAAGTTTTTGAAATAATAGGCAGTGGTGCAAAAAGGTTCTGCCCGGTAGGCATCAGTCCAACAGAAACAAATCCTTCCAGACGCATACCCCACACACCTTCAATGGAGTAATAATAATAATATTATTGCCAAGTATATACATATAGAAATTTTTTGTGAAGGGACATGCATGAATACACATGTACATGTTGTAGGCATATGCATCTATTCACATTACGTACTTTTCAAACTATTCCAGATTACATGCAAAATTCATGGTTTACTCATACACATGCATGTATTTTTTGCCTCTTTTTGCTCATTTTTATTATTCTCTCTGGAAATGTACAATGCCGTAGGTGGACAGAGTAGAAGGTAGAAATAGGTATGTAGGTGGAACAACAATTGCTTGACTTCCGTTTTCTCCACCACACTTTCCCCGTATACAAATGTTCCAGTAATGCAATACCAGTTCCTCGCAGTTTTTTTGTTGCTTTCATTCGGCTCGCTCCCAGAAAGAAAGTTTATTTTTTGAAATTGTGTAAAGTCCCAAAGGATGTAAGTCTACGGGAAAAAAGACGCAACTTGGAGGGTTGTATGAGCTGTTTTGTGTTGTCATTATTGCTTCAACCGCACAGACACAGACAAAATACGCATCATGGTGTGCTCAAAAAGAGACACGAGAAACGACCCATTTTAAAGTAAAAAGGAAGTGAATCGAGGGAGTGAATAAAATAGGGTACCCAGAGAATTTACCTACCTTTCTTGTATGTCATACCCTACATATGTACTAACACGTTCATATAAACTTGTACTATAAACTACATCAGAGTTTGTAAGCTTGTATTTTTAGTCGATTCCCTTTTGTGAATACATTTTATTTTTTCACGCGAGGAGAGAGGTGCGCGGTTCCTAAAATTTGTGTCAGTAGTAAACCTATGTTCCCTGTCGACCTGATGTACTTTGTACGTGCTGTTTTTATCGGGATCTTTTCAAATGTATAATAATGCTCAGGAAGACGAGTTGGTACACACACACACATACACAAGTTACCCGGTATCAACACTTTTTATCAGGGGGAGAATGTAAAACTGGTAGATGAAGAGAAAGACTCAAGTGACATAAACGTAACGTAAAAAAGTCCATAATATTATACGGTTCTGGGGTATTACGGTGCACCACATTATTACACGAATATTTTATTATATGGCTAGATACATGTAGTAGTGGTTTGGCTATGGCACATTTTTATTCGATAAAAATAATAATATGCAATGATGCCAAATACCTTTCTTACGTTAGTTCCAAGGGACTGTATAAAATATTGCCACCCTGACAGAATTTTTTTACAATGTTTACTTTGCATTACAGCATAACACCGTCGTCAAGAAACAAAATGGAGGTAAGGCAGTTGCAAGCACCATTTTTGCTCAGCGAGAGAGAGAAAGATCAGAGAGTTTGTGGTAGTTTCCTGGGTTAGATTATGGAAATGCAAGGAACCGACACACAGGGCAAATGCGTGTCGGTATAAAGAGTACTAGATAAACTGCAGGGAAAATGATATATAAAGTCATTAGGTATTCCTCTACTCAGTAGCAATTTTAATATATCACATCACATTGCATGAAAATCGAGAAGAAAAATCGCAATTCCGCGATAGAAAATAACGATGAACGGACCTAGGACCAGGACTATAATCTGGATTTTTTCTCTCTTTCGGATCGTATCATCCGCCATCCATCTCGGTTCCCTCTTGTGAAAGTACACTTAAAGGAGAAAGCAAGACAAAATGTGTTTGTCGCGTCGTTTTAAGATTACATAAAGATTCACACAAGCATATATACACACT
>JAHZNB010006188.1:0-20508 GCA_027744295.1 Callyntrura guangdongensis
ACTAATATCATATGATGGAAGAATCCCAAATGATTAAAATGTATTTTCTTGTAATCATCGTCAAATCATCACATCACAGAGACTGTTCCACCAACGTGTGTGACAACGGAAAAGAAAAACAACTTTAAATCTCTAGAGTATTACCCCATCATACTCTGTAAATATGTGTAGAACCAATATTATTTTTCATATGCAAAATAAAACTCAGTTCTGAAACAGGCAGAATACCACAAAAAACAAAAGAATCGGGTAAAAAACCACCAACTTCGACATATTATGAAACTTTCTAGTTTTGCAATAACGGAAATAACGAACCAACTTGAAGACAAGAGAACTCGACGTTTGTTTCCACTATTGCCACACATTCAAATGAGCATTTTTATATTACATCAGTTGTACTTTTTTATTTATACAATAAATCCTGGTAATAATAATATTTTTACATTAAAATACAGACACTCGCGTCATTCCCTTGTTGCTACTACTATTATGTCGAACTCTTATATAGTGTGTAGTGCTCTCTACGATGAGAAACACTTTATACAAATGATCATGAAACCTTTCAACATTTCATGAGGAATTTCATAAAACAAGTTGGACAAGCTCGTATACAAGAGTTTCCTTTTTTCTTCCGCCTCCCCCGCCACTGGAGCATCGTACCTCAACCCTCCACAAAGGCTTATGCTTAATGTATTTCAACATGAGCTGCTTCGCAACCTACCAAAGCAATCGACTTTAGGATAAGCATCACGACAGTTGTTGTGCCAGTACAGCTCTCTCAGTTTTTAGATTGTGTAAAAAAGTACCAACACAGGAAGAGGATATTAAGTAAGAAGTGGAAGAAACCATAGGAGAGAAAATAACGCAATATCGGGTTGTTGCTGAATAGTGTCTACTTCACCGCATATAACAATATATTCCATTACTGTCATGCATAATTCATTCATCCTCTTCACATCACGCTCCTTTGTGGTTTTCTTTCTCTTTTGGAGAAAAAAGAAAAGCTTCTCGAATTTCCTTTCCTGTCGAACCATATTTTACCTTATTTGAAAATATCGGAATTTTGTCATGCGTGTGTCTGGTGGTGTGTATGTAGTAAGTACCCTAGCCAACAATGCGTGTGTTCATACACACAGGTAAGCAGTTGATATCAATATCAAATGCTTTTATGATAAAACACTGTAAAAAAATAAAAGAAACGTTTCAACCAGGAAATGCATCAATAAAAGCGAGTATATATGGGTATATCTACGATGAGGAAACATTTTCAAAGCCATTTACTGTGTATGGGGTATGAGTGCCAGTCTTTTACTTTTATTACGACAAAAAAATGTATAATGTAACTCGTGTATAATATAAACAAACAAAAAATGTATTCTGGCACGCATCTCCTCTTCGATACAACCGTAAACCTCGGCTTTTTGCAGGAACTTATTATACGAGATGTGTTCCAGTAAGGCGAGATTCAATTAGTGCGCGTTTTCGTTACCGACGTCCTCGGAAAATATAAAAAAAACATTTCAAATACCTTAAGCGGCAGATGCGGCTGTCATTTTGATTTCGTTATCTTTTGATTATTTCACATAATGCATACTTATGACAACGGTTTTCTCGATATTCTGCCTGATGGAGAAAGTAGTGAAAGAATAGGGAGAAAGCAATGATGTGTATTAAAAGCGCTCTCTTCCTCTTTTAAAAAGTAGCTTTTCTTCGCTCTACATATTAGAAGTGGCCTTATCTTTCACTCGAGATTTTGCAAATGTACCGTACAACAAATATAAATAAATACACTAGCCTACTTTTGGAAACGAGCAAAAATTGATCACTCATGCAAACTATTTTGTCTGTATGGCAGTATTACTATACTACAGCTGCTGAAACAATGCGCTTTTGCTGCCAATTGGCAAAGTGAAAAATAGTAAAAAAGAGTAATATAATTTTCAGTTTCACACAGGGACATTCTGCTGGGGAATAAAGATATTTTCGCCCTCTTCTCCCTCTCCCTCTCCCTCTCGCTCGCTTTCTATAAAATACATAAATACTTACTGTCCTCGTATCAAAGCAATGGAACGCGTCGCCAATATCCTATTTTCTGTTCTGATTTTGTCGAGCGAGATGGTATCATGAACCGAGCCGATTCCCATTTGTCATACTTTTGCCAACGGCGGCAGGCACGGCTAGTAAAAGCGTAACGCATGTTCCTTCTTTTCTTAAAAAATGGTTCGCATGATTCACGTAATAATGTGCTCTTTTTTATTAAAGTGACACAGTAGCATAATAAAGTATTTTTAATATATAAATACCTCAACCAATTTGATACTGTGTATACGGTAGTTTGTATAATATATCTATAATCGAGCTGCGTTCACCATCACCACCACATATTATACAGAAATTGTAAAGATGATAAAAGCGCCCGGCAGCCGTATCAAATAGACAGACAGAGAGAGACACACACACTAAAAGTATCAATCTTCATTCAAGACCTGCCCTTTGACTCGACAAGATTTTGCCTGAGTGTCAAATAAAAAGCTTTCTCTGCTTTACCATCCACTCTTCCTCGTTCGAGTTGTTATCCATGCTTGCCTGCTTACGACAACGACATCGGCACGACGTACATCACTTCTACTGGTGATGCTTATTAAAATGCTTTGCTTGTCGTTGCTGCTCTCGTATTTATGTACTCGGTCCTCATTTTCCATTCTTCTTCTTCTTTAGTTTCACAAAAGCTTTGACTTACTTTTCTCTTCCAATAACTAAGCATACATCTATACACACACGCAGAGAGAAAGAGAGGGACTCATAAGTATATAAACACACAACATAGATATATGTACACGCACGCTCACGCTACAACAACTTTTCTCATACAGCCAAAAAATTTCTCCGCGTGGTAACTTAACTGTTTTGGTTTGCTTTCGCGTTTTCGCCCCGATACGTCTAGAAAGAAGAACGTTTAATGGCATTGGCATTCCCAAAAATCTCTACTTTCTCCAATCGCTTTGTATAAGAATGTATTGTTTTATATATATCCGAAAGTGTGTTTTTAGATTCCCTCGTCATAATAATCCTAATACAATAGATAACTAGCCAAACGACTAGTTTATTTTACTTTTGCATTTAATACATTATATATGCATACATTTAGTAATCGTAAATGTATTGTCACAGTCGCCAAAAATGACTCTAATGAGAAAAACAGTCTGTCGGAACGTTGTCTGAAACAAAACCTGATACCCAGTTTATTTGAAGGACAAACCGGTAAATTGCAGAGTCGTATTTACGATCATAAAAAAGTACAAGGTTCTTGGTAAATTTACATGTACGGTTTTTATTTTTTTAAAGTACCAGCACGTGCAGTGCAACGGTCTCGGATGAATACTAACAGTTGTAAAAATATCCATAAAAATATTTTACGATTGTCTTTGCACTTTTTACACTGAAAAGGGCTCGATCTTTTAAGCGTACCTGTTTAAAGGCATTCTGTTTGACGGGAACTATATAATCTTGACTGGAGTATTTCAGTATTGCTTTAGAATGATTCACAAAACAATTAAAAAGTAATATAAGTACATTTGTCGTTGTCTATCCAGGTGGTTTATGTTGTTTTGTCGTTTTTATTGTGCCCCAGTAGATTCCGTTTTCCAAGGAAAATAATAATTGCTTGTTTCTGGGCAACAGTTCAAAAACACAATTTTCGTTGTCTCTCCCTCCGCTAAATAAATTTAAATAGACAAACTGAGAAGTAGAAAAGACAAGAGAGATATCTTAAGTTCAAACTAAGCAAAACGACAAAAAAGTGCGCTAGTGTGGAATGTACTCTACTTGCAAAAAAAATACTTACAGTTTAAGGAGACAAACGAACAGCACTTGTCTACTTAAAAGAATGCATACATTACTCCAAATTTTCCCATTTCCTGTTAACTTCTGCTTTTGATTTTCTTTCTCTCTCCCTATATGCTTCTGGTTATGTAAACTAAGACAATACAGAGATGCGACATTCCATTTCTTCATTCAGAGTCACCATTTTGCTTTCGTCCCTATTTAAAACAACTGCAGTGCCCAAAATGAAATGTGTTGTGGAAGAGATGGTCGTCTATATAACTGTGTTTATTTTGTACCATTTTGTTGTTCATCATATTCATGTTACGTAATGATATTATTTTAAATAAGCAGTCACGACTTAGAATGAGATGGAAAAAGATTTATGGGGTACGGCAACAAGACAGCATGCAGCAGTTGCAACTGAATGCCACGACGATGCCACTGTTACAAAAAATTCTCTCTTTTTTAGATTTCTACATTTTCTCTTGAAGAGAAAGCTTGGAGACAAGTAAAAAAGGGGGAATTAAATAGAGCAGAAAAAGCCTGTTCCCGATTCAACAGACTATTTTCATACCAGTATTTTCAGGACAAGTAAAAGCTGCTACTGATGGTGATCATGATACAACCTCCCTTCACCACTGTTGAAAATTTTCTTTTTACCCTTCCATCGTAGTCAAGCTTGAATTGAATATTAATATTCTCGCATATTATGTGTTTTCTATATTGCTGTTATTATTACGAGAGAAAATTTTGTGAGTTTTAAAAACACAAACACACAATTTTTTCATATACTTTGATACAACTGACACGCATCTAGCTCAATGTTCGTGCCATAAAAGACGGCATCATGTGTATATGCGTTTATAATAGTAATAATAGTAATAATAACATGTAATGCGATGCCGCGTATACGCAATACACACTCTTTTCACTTCAATAACTACCTACCAGTCCCAATTCATATGGACATTTTATACAACACGGACGCTTCTATTGACTAGCCGCTCCACTTGCTTCATCCAACGATGAATGGTGTACTAGTGCAGGTAATATTTAATGTGGAATGAAAAGTAACATGATTTCTCCACGTAGCTTCTTCAGTCCACAGAGAATCCTGCTGTGATGTTACGTGACGCATAGAAAAATGGGGGAGTGGATACATTGAAGAGAGTGATGGGGGACTAGGTACAGAACGGAAGCAAAAAGAAGAATCGAAAGTCAGTCTCTCTGTTGTAATTTTTTTCTGCTCTACTTGATACCTGCAAACTAATACCCCAAGTGCATGTGAAGCAGTAAGAGGAAAAAAGAAAAAAATGCTGAAATTATAGCAAGTTAAGTATAATAGCATTCTTTGGAATATCTAACACATTTGTGACGAGAGTTTTTTATGCTAGCTACCTATATTGAATGCCAGGTACACGCATACAACTACAATTCAAATGTTCGATGTTCAATATTCATGTACAATTTTCTTTTGACTTTGTTCCGTTTTTTTCTCTGCTTCTCAAGTTCATGCATTGCATTGCATAATATTTATTACTTCCTTCAAATGGTGGGATATTACTAAAGGCGAGAGCGCAAAAGCAACTCACATTTTAGTGTACACGTTCCAATACCTGTATTCGTATGACTTACACATTTCCGACAACCTTTGAATTTCAAATTATACCTGAACCCAACCGTTCAACCCTTTTCCCAAACTTGTAATAAGGTTCTCCGTTTATTATTACGTTTCACAATCCTTTTGATCTTGTTGCATGCCCTGATGCTCCTTTTGCAGCCAGTCAGGACGTTTGTCGTTGTGAATGTATGTGTATTGTTCAAGTGTGTAGCGAGCAGTGGATGCTGATGATCATAAATCGCATTCCCCCAAGAATACATACTTGAAGAAACAATGTGAAGCCTTACTTGAAATGAAAGAAATGGAACGTGGAGGCAGCAGCTACGTACATGTTGTCAAAAAGTGAATAACACTAATAATATATGAAAGAGACGGTTTGAATACAGAAAATAGTAGCTTTATTAACAATTACTTTCTCTTTCCAGTAGTGATGCCAGTGAGTCAGTGAGCTTCTACTTACGCTTCACATTAACTACACGCGCCAACACAACAAAGGAGAAAATGCACACACGGGCTATTCACGAAAGTTTTGATGATTCCGTTCCGAGTGAATAAATTGCAAATTAAAATGGGAAACGGCATTGTGGAGTACAGTGCAGCTGTAAAGATGCACATGCCCGGTTAATTACAAGTACGGTACACGTCCCCTATTGGGATGAGAGCAACAATACAGAAAAATCATAATAACAATACAACTCCACATCACGCTACACGCTATACAATAACAACTGAACTGACAATGCTGAAATGTTATACACTCCCGAAACTTTCTATTCATTGTAACAAGTATGTGAGGTAAAAAGGAGAAAAATGATAAAGCTTTGATTTGATAGGGTCCTTACATTGAAAGTAGTGACAATAGTGGCATTATTATCATTCTTGTATCCTCAACTTTCTAGGCACACGACGTCACGACGACGTACATATATTCGCTTGTGTATAATTTAAATTGTTAGCAACCAACCGTAACATTACCACGCGGCGTTGTTCTTCGTTCGACACGCTTGTTTTCTAGTAGAGCTAGTAATATTAAGTAACAAAACAGACGCACACAAGCCATTGTGTTGATTACTTTTCTATGCCCATCCTATTAGCCCGGGTGCACACAAAATTGTGTTTATAAAGAACACAACAGCAGGAGTGACAGCGACAATAAAAGCGCCAAGGTCGAGCCCTAAAATAAATTAGGATAATCCATATTGTTCCATAATGAGGATGCGTTTCTCTCGAATGTGTAGGTGTGAAGTGCATGTACGTGCAGACATAGCAAAAACAGGAAGCGGTTTGAATAAAAGAACGACTCCCTCTGCACCCATACACACACGTCTCTCCAAACCTCATCAAACATAACAATGAGGTTTGTTACACTGTTTCATCCCAACAAAGTGACATTACCATTTACTGCATGAATATTTTTATGAGGTTTTGAAACGGAGGGAATACATATTACGTGCAGCAACACATACTACCCACACGCGTTCGAGGACCAAAATGGCATTTCTCGGGAACAATAATGAAGTGTCTGCAGTCAAAGCTGAATGTGGCAGGGTTGCTCAAATGTCTGAATTTGTTTTCAATGTCAGAACACGTGAACCAAGACCTAGCACGAGTAATAACAGCAATAACAACAAAACAACCGCTGTATCCAGCCTCCATTTCTCTGTCACGCTCCAAACCATCCCCATCATTTTCCGTTACTGTTTTACTTGCCCGAAATTTCCACCTATTTCACATGCATTGCATACCCATATAAATTTATATCTGTCAACTTGGTGTGTTTAGATGCAACGATGACGATGGTGTGTGATGGTGGTAAAAAGGGAAAACTGGGCAACAAGTGCGTTTTCATGTCCCCTCTATAGTTCCTTGGTCGTAAACCAAATATCAACTTCCTTTCCATTGCGCATTTATCTCGGGTGATCATCTATTTTTTCTTTTACTTTTCTCCCTCATCATCCCATATTCTTCGTTTTTTGTCTGTGTGTAATACGGTCTTGCATTCCCCTACTGTCTGGACTCATAGGATGTTGCTCTCTTTCACTCTCGCAAACAACCCTCGCTGAGATAAATGCATCATCATTCAAGTGGAAGTCTCGTTAGTTTTTTTTCGTTTGTTCACTTTTTTTTACAGAGAGAAGCAAAATCATATTTTCTTCTAAACATCCGTTATTTTTTTCATTTGGCTGTAGCTGTTGTGAGGACAATTTGAAATAGAAGACGTTCTTTGAAAACATTTTTCTCATCGTTTTCCCTCCACTTTACCAGCTCAAATCTAATTGTAGCCGATAAATAAGACTGTGGTGAATGTCTGGTTATCCATATGAAAAGAATATTTTAAACAACCCCTGCTGCTATGCTCGTCTCCATACGGTAGCGTGTCTACATTTTCTCCCCTCATTCACAACTCCAGCGGGGAAAATGCAGCAAGGAATCAAGGAACCGTGTTTCAAATTTATGTTTGGTTTGATATTTTTTGTCATGTTTTATTGCCTTTCGTGTAACAGGCATTCCTGTAAGTACAGACATTTTCTTGTGCATGACCGGTTTTAGGAAGTTGCATCAGTCAGTCAAGTTTTAAAATTGTTATCAGTTTGCAAAGAACGGGGATAACAACCTGAATTACGTAAAAGTTGAATGAGCAGTCATTTTTGTCATTTCATGTTTCTCAAGTTGTAAAAGTTTGGAAAGAAGCTACTATAGTAGCTTTGTAGTCGCCATTTTGGAGATGCACTCAAGTGAACGTTTAAGATTGTAAGTGTACTGTTTTTGATAGATGAATGCTTCTTGACATGCCCAAGAAGAAAAATAGATTTCAGTATTTTTCATTACACATGCAAGCTGAAACTTGTCTGGGGTTAGGTCGTCACAAAGATTTTCGTCGGGCGTCGTTGATTTTATCTTCGATTTTTTCTCTTCTATTCGGGTTAATGCACATCCACATAGTGAAAGTACCCACATACTCAGCTACAACGACGACGACGATTGGGTAATCCGATTTTGACAGAATAAAATATTCAAGGACAAATACCTAATCCATTTTGCTGATGATGCTGAATATCCGAAATATCCTTAAAACTTTGTCTTGAGCCATTTCCTATCGTTTCAGAGTAAGTGGCGTATTATGCGATGGATAAAATACTTTCGTGACCGGATCAACCTGATCTGGTGGGTTACGTCAGTAAAATATTGTCTGTCGCAATTGCCATATTATATGAATAAATGCTACCAAACGGAATGACGACGACGACGATTGGGTAATCCGATTTTGACAGAATAAAATATTCAAGGACAAATACCTAATCCATTTTGCTGATGATGCTGAATATCCGAAATATCCTCAAAACTTTGTCTTGAGCCATTTCCTATCGTTTCAGAGTAAGTGGCGTATTATGCGACGGATAAAATACTTTCGTGACCGGATCAACCTGATCTGGTGGGTTACGTCAGTAAAATATTGTCTGTCGCAATTGCCATATTATATGAATAAATGCTACCAAACGGAATGTTCTGCTGCGCCAGCCGAACCAGAAAGCTCGTAAGAAAGAAACGAAGACAAAGTTAAAGTAAAACGATAATGCAAATCAAGTTACGACACCGTGTGTAGTCTTCTAACAGCCATAAAGTCTGATTACATTATATACTTGTTTATAAGTATAAATCGGGTTACCCGTTTGGGTAAAACCGTTTTTCAATATCCCACTCCTCAAGACAGGAGGAACAAGCTGGATAGAAGAGAAGGCAACCGGATTGGCGGTAGCTGTATATTACTGAGTTCCAAACAAACAATTAAATAGTGTTAATGTCACATTTAAAAGGGAATAAAATTCGTCTGTTCCCAACTAAAATGATTAATATTCAAATCACCACCAATAACAATACGATTATTTCAAGACTTTGTGCATCGTCGCCAAAGAATCAGAGAAAACTGGTTTTTGTTGGAAAACTTATCAAACAAATCTGTTCAGTAAATATCTTTTGCAGTGTTTTCAAAGTGAATAAAATGGTTTTATTGTTCCCCTTACATTTTCCTAGAGACGCATATGCTCACACGACCGTATATACCACGGGAATATTATGTGTCTCTTTTCCCCTTTCTCTAGTTCCAACAAACACTGAGGAATGAGATGATATGAGAAAAGATGATCAAAGGATTTGACTTCTACGACGGCGGTTCTTTAGTTTAACTCTGCATTCTGCTGCAATATAGAAATACGACGCTCATTTTGTACCAATTTTGTTGGAAAGTGTATTCTGAATTTATGCTTTGCTTTAGGAACTGCGTATGCTTGTAAACGTACTTGCTCTACGGAACTTTTCCATACATGTACAAATTGTCAACCACATACTCTTACTCAATATATACCAGTTACAGTCCCGCTCACGCCAATACTGTATAAATTCTATCAAAAAGACAATGAAACTACATACTAGTAGTTCTGAAAGCCTCAAAATTGGAAACTGTTAGTTGACCGATTTTAGTAATCGTAACAATATCAAGTTTGTTTAACTTGTTATTACAGCAAAAGTATTTGACTTTATCCATACAAATAGAGTTGCAGTTTAACAGGGCTATACAATAGAATGCCAGGGTAGCAAAAACACATAATACTATTGTTCCCCTTCCTGCTGTTGTAGCAGTGGTAGTAGTAAATAGTTTTGGACCGGAGAAGAGCAACTTGCAGCGATGTAAGCAGCGATGAGAAAGCTGGAAGAGCGACAGAGTATTATTTCGAGGGAAAAGTTTTCAGCAGATGTTGCAAGAAATGCTTTTGCTGTGTGTGTTTCTCTTCGATTCTTTAACCTCTTGCTCTTTCCTGGATAATTTTGCCCCGAGAGAGAGAGAGATTTCTCCTCCTCTTGTTCTGATATGCCCGCCAACAAACAAGGGAAAGAGGACAAGAACGATGCTGATGATGATTTCAAAGGAAGGGAAAACGGAAGGTTTTGAAACAAAGATTAGAGAGCAAAAAGGTTCTGGCATCCAGTCTCAGAAACTTTTTTAAAGAGTTAAACCCATCTTATTATTATACGTATTGGTTGTGGTAATATGCGAAAACATTCTGCAGAATGTCTCCTTCTGTAGGAATTTGTTGTACCATGCATACATCACACGTTTACATGTGTCCTTAGATTATTTGTAACTAAAGAATATACACACAGGATTTACTTCGCTGATTAGGAATATAAACAGGTTCTATTCTATTTTCTAGAGTTTACCAGAAGGGAACCTTTTGAAACAAGAGAAACTGTCGTGCTTAAGTAAAATCATTGAAATGGCGGTGGCACACAGCCTTTTCTGTTCAGTAGTCGTCCTTTTGAGTTTGAAAAGCTTTTCAAGAAAATGAATGCGAATTTGGCGGGTCATTCTTGGCTTTTTAGAAGACATAAGACATCCTTCCTACTCCTAACAACAGGAGGCGTAGTAATGAGAAAACAGACAAAAATGCATAATAATATCGCACAATTAAGGTCTTTCCTAAACTTCAGCATCCCTCCAACACCAACAAAGTGAGGAGAGTGTGAAATAAGAAAAAATAGCAAGGAAAAGTTGCAACGAAAGAACAAAAGAACACAAATTATGTATTATCTGGAGTGAGTTGTATAAAGTTGAGCTGCGAAAACGCGAGCTTTTCCTGTAGTTTTTTAGCTACAAGTACAACTGTCGGGATGTACCCTTTCTTTTGTCTAATAAATATATCGTTCACGCTTAGGTACTTTAATATTACATAATTGGGATTACAACTTCTAGCAGTAGCAGTAGTAGAGAAATTGTGAAAGAAAGCTTCTTTTCTCTGCCCCTTGTTTTTGGAGTCAAGAGGGAACACAATGGGGGAAGTTATGGCGGAAACTATAAAGGACCATAATTAGGTATGCAGATATAACCAACAACTTTCTTTTCGGGAGA
Source organism: Callyntrura guangdongensis (assembly GCA_027744295.1). Classification (NCBI taxonomy): domain Eukaryota; kingdom Metazoa; phylum Arthropoda; class Collembola; order Entomobryomorpha; family Paronellidae; genus Callyntrura; species Callyntrura guangdongensis. Next base: position 11,352 of record JAHZNB010006188.1, read on the forward strand.
AAACCAACTTGCGATTTGTACCCGAATGGCTTGAATGTTGCCGAAATTTGGGGTTTAGGGCCTAGTCAGGCTTCCAGTGAATGCTAGTATGATTTTGTGTATATGTAATATGTACTGTGTTAAGTTACTTTAAAATGTGTTCATACAGTCTGCCCTTCCACAGACAAACACGGATAACTACCAGAAAGGCTTGTCTACGGAACAAATTTGTTGTGAACCTTCCTGTTTGAATTTTACGCACTTTCTTTTTTCAACATCATGTTTGAAAATTAGCTTAATTTGTATATTTATATAACTTTATACCGGGTATTTAGAATGAACGATAAAGAAAAACGAATAATTTTTCCTTGAGTATACCAACCATAATATGCTTAATTTTTGAATATCACTCACTACTGCCAACATTTCCTATCAGATTACATACAAACAATTAAAGATAATTCAATAACCCCGCATGAATGGACCTTTGGTTGAATTTGTTGGTCTGTTAATTACGTGAAAGCTGAGCATGTTTTCTGCACGTACTTCTTGTTTCTGTATTTCGTTCATTTCCAAATTCCCCATTGATGCCATTTTGTTTACATTAAAATCTCATGACATGCCTAACAAGGACACAAACCAAATACGATGCAATGCACAAACATAAACCGCGTAAAAAACCCACATGTGTAAACTTGAGTACACACACACCAGCCACACCAACGCATTTCACTTGTTTGCCTTGTGGAGTTTTTCTTTGTAGATTTTGTTTCCTTGAATGTCCGTATTATCCGCAGCTTGCACGTATTCTCTCCCAACATTGCAAAGGACGAGACAGATTACAGTGACGACACGCACAATACTGCTGAATGTTTCGTTACTACTAAAATTAGGGGAACGCAAACAAAAACATTAAACACAGAGAAACACACAAGTCTAAATATAATAGGTCTACTTAAGCATAATTACGCACTATTATTTTTTCCTCAATTTTTTGTTCTTTCTTTGTGCGTGTATAAAAAATCATCTGCTAAAGCTATTACAAACGCACAATGTGTGACCTTAAGACTACCGCTATACCACCACCAGTCACCCTACTAAAGTCAAACGTACACACTGACAGAGAAGAGGAACGTAATCACATTATCCGTTGCCGCGGTTCAGCTGAAACTTTCCCTAATATTACCATTATTATTATTATTATTGCTTTTATGATTATCTGTAATAACAGGGATAAACTGCAAGAAATACAGAACGTGTGTGACTGTACGCAGCAAAAGTAGACATTAGAACGCGTTACTGTTCCCATCTCATTCCGAGTTTTTTAGACGATCTAAAGGAAGATGTTGATGGCAGTGAAGCTGATGGTGTGGTGGGAAAGGGAAAAAAGCAAGCGAGTGTTATTGACAAAGTGGAAAATCATGATGATAACAGGGGCTTTACGGTCCCACTAACGACGTAAATGGGAATATTACAAAAGCAAACTGTATGTATTTGGGGATGGGCTAGATTACACCTTACTTCTTTGCTAAGCAGGCCGCCAGTGATGATGCCGTTGAGGAATAAAGTGGTGTGGAGATGGAAGATGGAGAGAATTGGAGAGGGAGAGAAAAGTGAAGTAAAAGGACGAATGGAAGATATATAATAACATAATAAATATAAAATGTTTTAAAGAGAGAGAGAGAGAGAGAGAGATATAAAGAGAGAACTATCGTTTTGTGGTTTTCCTTTGGCCCTTCTTGTTTACCACTAATATTGTCGTAAAGTTAGAATCTCCCCTTGAATGCAACCGTTCGCGGACGACCATTCATGTGTGCATCGGTATTGTCCCAGATAACAGTATATACTACTCAAGGAGAATATGGAACGGAACTGACAAAGTAACTTTTCCAAAGTACTTTATCCCAGGAAACCCCGAAACATCTTCTTGGCTGTTTACTTTATTTGAGAAAACCACATCACACACAATAATAGTAACTACTGAAACCGGTGTATACGCTGTTGTCTGTTTGTTATATAAATAATACTTCTTGTGCCATCTTAACTTTTTTCCTTTTTACTCGCTTGGCCGTGAGTTCGTCACAGAGTCCCACCGAAATGTCCATAAATTTTCCAAGGATGAGAGAGAACTGTGAAGAGGTTCTACATAAAATGCCTATTTGCACTTTCACGCGGTGATGAAAGTGAGCAAGTTTCCTGTCTTTTTATGCACATAGGCAATAGTACAACAACATGCACTAGAGAAGTGCAACCGCAATAAATCCGTCCTCTTAGGCAGACAGTAATAAACAAGATAACAGTTTCTCCGCAGCTACATGTCGTCGCCGCCTCACAACAGTGCATCCAAACCAAGGGCTCTCCAGAACTATAAAAATGAAAGCTTATTCCTGCTCATATTTACCGTTACTTCTATGATAAAAGTTGACTGGAGCTAGCACATCCAGCAACTCTAGAAATAGTTTTCGTTGTGCAAGCAAAGTCTAGTGAAAACAGTTACGATAAAATAATTTACGAGTTTAAATGGATACACTAGAAATGTTACAGACATTCGTAAGCAAAAACTAAAAAAAACTCTCAAAAAATGCATTTTCGAAAAGCGGGAAATGGGCTCCTATGAAAAAATACATTTCAGCGTTTTTTTTTAGCAATCGCCATCATCAGCAGCAGTACTACTACGTTAGAACCAAGACCCAACACTATATTATAGTCTCCATGTTAATTAAGAAGAGGTATGTATTTCAAAAAAAGATTGAAGAATGTTTCACATTAACGTTGCGCATTGGTAAGTGGAAACGAAAAAAAAACGTAAAATACGGTACACTATTACACAGTTCTGTTTGCACAATAATTCATTCAGAATCAGAAGAAAGATAGCAATTCGTTCCTTAGTTTTGTATACGTAGGTAGAAATATAACAAGATGTTATTCTCGGAAAGGAGTACGAGTAACAACTTGTTTAATTCTACAGTGTACACAGCGAGGTGCCTACCTATATATGTTGGGTTAGGTACACACGCATAGTTGATGAAAGGAATAAATCTCTTTGACACACTTTACTCCCTCTCTCTCTCTCTCTGTCTGACCCTTGCTCCACTCCATTTCTCAGCTCTATAAAAACGAGACTCTCAATTTCATTTATCGTTTTAATTTACTTTTATAATCAAAGTTAGCAATACGAGCAAGCTCTTCTTTGTGTGTACATGGAGGTATGTGTCAGTAAAAGGAAAATTCACTCGCTCTCGCGATACTCTATATTCCTTTCGGTTTACTTTGTACGGAAAAATACCTAGTAAGCATTCATGGTACATTCGCATATATATATGCACACATTCACAAAATATGCACACATATACTAACACTAGCCAAAATATTATTACATTGCTGTGTAATTTTCGCTAGTTTTCAAGGATCCTGGGAAAGGATATCAGTAACATCGTTGCTAAAAAGATAGACAGGGCCCAGGGAAAAAGGTTGGACGCAGTGTAAAATGGGAATGTTAACGAGAGTACAGCTGAGTTGTGCAGATTGTTGAGATTGCTATTCAGCTAATTTTGATATGAAACTCGGCGTGTGTGTAAATTGTAAATGCCTATGTATACACAAGCCAGAGCACATATCTGTAGATGGTTATTTGCATTTCCAAATTATTGAAGTTGAAATTCATACGTCATCATCGTCATCTACGTTTGTGTGTACACAAACATATTATAGTACACACGGAGTTTTTGGCCGGGTCGGATCAATTTTTGTACAGCAGCGCAATGCGGAATAAGTTTACTTTGCAACAAACGATACGATGACCTATTATAAGTCTATACGATGATGAATGGATGAACATAACACCAACCAGAGTTCTAGTATATCAACTCCCCATATTTCTCTTTCTTTTCAGGGAATAACTCATTTAGGATGGGAAACGATTCTTGAGAGCTGTGTGCGCCCGTGTTGGGATGGAGCATTGAAAATGAAAGCAGCGCCATGAATTTTAAGTTTCCTATTAATATAAACTACAACCACAGAATGTAAGAGTGAGAGAGAGAGAGAGGGGGATGACGAGAAGACATGCAAACGAATTTATTTATGCCTCTCCCAACAACAAGAAAGTCAACTTTTAAAGAGGAATACTTGCACAGTAAAGTACAGCTGTGCAACCTCAACTCTTACTTATAATTACTTAAAGTAGGTTATTATTCAAAGAGAAAGCTAACTTTGGACATGCTTACCAAGCAAAAAAAGTTGTTTCTCTTGTCATATAAAACAACAGTGTGAAGGTTTGTGATAAGCTAGACACACACTCACACACAAACACCCTTGGAAATTCTCTTTCAGGAAAGATGCCTCGAAGCAACGCCTTTATGAACATGTAGTAGACTAAAGGCACCACCATCACACGTAAAGGAAATATTAATCTTTTCTCAGAAAATACATGAGACAAGGTACAGGACCTTAATGATTGCAAGAGACTCCTTTGGAAAAATTAGAAGTACTGGAAATAAAATTCTAACCTTTTTTCCATTTAAACACAGCTAACTTTTTCTCGCTATTTTACGGTCGTAAAAAGTCCATTTTATGAAGGGAAATTTCCCTTTTCATCGCCGAAGTTGCCAAAACTATTTTTTGTCTTCATTTCCATCCGTGGACATACACCAATGTAGTAAATATTCGTAGTAGTAAGTTGGTTATTAGTTGATGCCGTTGTATTTTGCGTTTTGCTTTTGTTTTTGCCGGTTACAGCGGCAAAATTCAAACGGTAGTTACAGGGAGCGGTTTTTTTCTTTGAAATGCTACGCTTTTCTGCATGATTCGGGTAGGTAATGTTTCATGTTGTAAGAACCTCTCTTAATATGCATAGTTTTTGGGTTTATGAATAAAGAATATAATTTTATGACGAGGCGGCTGCAACCCCTTTCAACTCTATTTCTTTTTTTATTGCAATATACAGGCGTGCATATGCAGGAATTTCACAGGGAAATGTGCGCTTAGTGTTAGTGTGGTGTAACTCTGCCATTTTATCGAAACGCACAGGAGTAATGCCACGCATAAAAATACCCAACTTTTATTGCCTTGCGTATATTTACATTCTTTGGTTCTGTACAAATGATACATACAGCCCGTCACGCATCTGCCACAAACAAACCAAAAATAATATTTTGACCTTCTCCGACATCATCAAATCCAAAACTATGAAAAAAGCATTGACTAAAGTAATGCTAGACGAAAGAGCAAAATACTAAGCGGCAGAGGTTTCTGAACTCAGCAAATTCAAGTCAAGTAGACCGACTTTGTTGCGGTGTAGTACACAAATTCATTTATAATGTATATTTACCTCCGTATAATATTATTTCTAGAAGTAGTAATAGTAGTACTCGCAGAGCAATGACAGTGGCACGAGTTGTTTTTCTTTTCTTTTTTTGAGGAAAAAGGTTTCAATTTTTGTTGCAAAACTTTGCGCATTTCCTTGGTACATGTACAAGAGATAAAAACAGACAAACCGTTTTTCCTTTCTCTTTACACCACTATTAACTATTCTCATTTTTGCTGGCAATGAAACATCTTTTTCTCTCCTCCTTTTCCCGTATTCAAAAGTGAACATATGTGGACACGGAAATTCCCTTTATTTCTCAAAATCCCCAATCGACCCTTGAAAGAAAAGTTGAAAGTGAAGTATTTATAGAAGAAGAAAGTGTTTGTTATATCAACTACTCCTATAGACACTCTAATGCTCTTGCATAAACACAAAAAGTTACTCGAGAAAAAAATGCCTTCCTCTCCAAAACGTTACGCTAATATTTGCCTTTTTCAAGTTTTTAGTCAGAATGCAAGCAAGTTGGAACCCGTATAATGCCAGCAGCAGTGGTAGTAGTACTAGTAGTTCCCCTGATTGTGAAAGCCAATGTGTGTATGTGTTTGTGAAGCAGATGGGATATCATCCTGCATTCTGCGTCAAAATAGCAGTGTATATGCATATTCAAAATGACAGCATTAAGCAACCTTTTTTAGTGTATATTATACCTACACTCTGAATGGGCATGTGTCCCTTTTTCGACAAAAACGCCTTTCAGCCACAATCAAATACAGTTGNTTTTTTAGTGTATATTATACCTACACTCTGAATGGGCATGTGTCCCTTTTTCGACAAAAACGCCTTTCAGCCACAATCAAATACAGTTGGAAGTGACTCGTCGTCAGTGAAAGTAAGTCGTCGTGATACATAGTGATATCAGTGATATGGCCTAGTGGTTGGAGAGGATATCCGTTGCATACGAGATGTGCCAATCCCAATAATATGCAATAAAAATACATGGGTACCCTAATAATAAATATATGTCATTATGTACCCTGTCATATTGTATGCATATACGAGTGTTGTAAGCCCTCATCAGCGACAGTATGCCATGTTGTTAATACAAAGGGCATACACACATAACACAACACGTAATATACTTGTAGCAGGATTTGAGTATAGTACATAGCAATAATGTTTGAATTACATGTTTTCCATTTTGCTCGAATTCTAGAAGAATGGCCAAGAAATGAGAGACAACTTGCTCGTTTCTTAGTAAGAAAGTCCTTATACATGAATAAATGGTTCCCTTTTGGCATTCTTTTTCGTTTCGCCAATGACACTATATGGTACTTTTGTTGAACTGAAGGGATCATATTTTCTTGGTAAACTCTCAAGTTCTAACAGCGGGAATAGCAGCAAGCAGCAGCTATCCATATACACAGGGCTGTTCATAATGTATTTTGACATGATTTATTATTGTTTTTCATCACACAAAACGCACGTACAGACGAGCTTATTGGCTCTCTCTACTGCAAAAGCTTTACGTCATGGCTTCAACGACAAGACTCAGAAAAGGCGCACAAGTGGTAGGTAAAGAGCGGCATGATAAAAGGTAAATATTATTATAACTGTTATGGGTTTACAAAGACATGCCACTTTTTTCCACAATATTCGTTTTCCTTTAACCCCTTCATTTTCTCCGTTTTCTCCCCCTCATTTTAAGCCATGTTGTACTTGTAGATAATATATGTAGTATACTATAGAGGATAATCGGAAGCATGGAATGAATGATTTTTACCATTTTTCTAACATCACAATGAATCGGTACCCAAGTGCGGATACAGAAACAAATAAACTAAATTATAACTAGCCTCGTTGGATGGTAACCTTTAAAAAAGTTTTTAGAGTAACACTTTGTGTCAATAGGTGAAGCACATAGAGCCATAAAATAACTATCCACGTGTTCATTTGCATGTAATGCTTCATAATTGCTGTGCATTTAGAGGGTTATTAAAAACGCCGGAATCAAAAAGTAATTGAATTTGGAGGAATATTTGTTGCATAAATGGCACTTCATAAAGTGTAAAAGTTTCACAAAGGAACTTTTTTTGGTTTGTCATAAAACCACGACTAAATAACATAACAGCGGTTGTTAGACTATGTACCAAACAAAAGTAGAACGCCGATAGATGGGCTTCAGAAATGTGTGGTATATAGTATCACACTACCCCTTTCACAGGCTTAGAGGCGGCAGCGTTCTACGGACAAGATGCATGCACCGGACACACAGCAGAAGCAACGGAGCTGACCGCCAACCAACTCATTCGGCACTTGCACTCTCACGTCAAGTGAAGTTGTATTATAATATTGTACATAGAATAGTGGCAATCATTCCTAAGTCTAGATAGTAATTGTAATCAATAAATATTACTAATCAATACTTGATCAGTGTCATACCGTCTTCTACTTATTTACGGTTTGCCAGTACTCACTTCATCATACTAGGCATAACCCCCACATGGCGCACTCAGTTCGGAGTTACTGAAAAATCGTTAACCAGTAACAAACGAGCCTTAGAAGAATAAACGCAAGTGACAGCTGAAAGATCAGTTAGATTTTGTGAAGATGCCACCGAGAAGGAACAGACAGGGTGACCCAGCAGCACCAGTTGAAATGGATCCTCAAGCCCTGCTCCAACTCCTTACACAGCAGCATAACGCGTTGACTGCGATTGCCCAGGCGCTGACAGCAGGCCAAGGGGCAGGTCAACCAGCAGCACAAGCCGGCGTAGCGAGAAGTCTTCCAACTCCAAAACTTAGCAGCCCAGAGAGCCTGACTATTTCACAGTTCCGGGATTGGAAACAGCGCTGGACAGACTATTCTACGGCACAAAGACTGGATCAATGCCCCGTAGAAACACAGCATGGAATTCTACGTTCAGCACTTGACAGTGAGTGGACTATTCTGTGGAAATCGTCAAGACTGGAAATCAGAGATGACGACAACATCAACGACATCATCGTGAAACTGGAGTCCTACCTACGAGGGAAACGCAACCCATTGCTAGACAGACAGGAGTTTCACCGCCGTGACCAGCAGGAAGGCGAGTCCGTTGATCGTTATTTCTCAGCCTTGAAAGCACTGGATGATGTATGTGCACATGAAGAGGAAATAAACTGCAGAGACGAAGAATGCGAAGGTAAATGTTCAACTTCGTGTGATGTCTGTGACGAGCCAGTTAACCTTCAGAAGCACTACCAAGAGATAAGAATAAGGGATCGCCTTATCTGCGGATTAAGGGATAGGGACATGCAGAAACGTGTTCTTACGGAACAGTACAGTTCTGTGCTGACGCTGGATAGAGTTCTGGCTATATGCATCGCCGTTGAGAACTCCCAGATTGCAGGTGACTCACTTAAATCTATAAACACATCCGGAAAAGCTGAAGTCAACAAAGTGATAAAGTCTTCCTACAAGAAAGGGAAACAAAATCAAGACTCCAACTACCAGCCCACTAATTCAGAAAAATGTTCTTGGTGTGGTGGTAAACCTCACAAGCGGACTGATTGTCCAGCTAAGGAGGAAAGTTGCAAGCACTGCCTTAAGAAAGGACACTTTGAAAGGGCATGCATAAACAAGAAAAGCGGAAAGCCAAAGGCTACCCCCTCCAACAAACCAAATAAAGCTGATCAGGAACATAAGCAAGCTGGTCACGTTACAGTTTGTGCAGCAGGAAACCGAAGAAACCTGTTGGAGGTTACTACTGTGATTGGAGGTAAGCCATTTCAAATCAAATGGGAACCCGACACAGGAGCAGACGTTGATGTTATCTCCGAATCAGATGTCAAGAGACTTGGAAAGGGAGTAATTGACGCCATGCTACCCGAAACA
>JAHZNB010006189.1:0-13155 GCA_027744295.1 Callyntrura guangdongensis
AAAATGTGTTTGCAGCATTTTTAGGTGTACAGTACAAAAGGCTCACAAACATTAAGCATACTCTAATACAAGACAGAAAACTCTTACGCTTCGTTGTCTGTTTAAAAAGACAAACACAGTAATTTACTTGCTCCGCAACGACAATCCAACCGCATTAGTTTTTTAACTCGCAAGGAAGATATCGTCTGGTGACTAGTAGTGACCAGGGGAGTAACGTTATTTGGTATTATCATGCATGCTAAATTCACCGATTTGTTGCTTACATTTTGTAACAACCCATATACACAAAAGACTAGGTGTGTTATCAAAAAGGATCAATAGGTTATCTTAAGTGTGCAAAGAACTAGGTTGATTCTCCGCAATTCAATAACCTAGAAGACGAAACTTTTTGGCGGAGGGTAAACAACAAGTAATAATAGTACAACTACAAGAGGTCGCTAACGAAAATAAAAACACGTGGTATCCGACTATCCGACCACTTCGAAATTACTTCAGGAAGTGGATATGTGAAGGTTTGTATGCATGTATCGTTGTTACATGTACGTTAGCATTCGAAAGTCCAATTTTAATATTTTATAGCAAGATTTTTAATTTTGTGTAGGGTTTATCGAATATCGACCCTGTATAATGTTGACGAATTGGTGTTTAAACAGGAGAAAATGTTACATGACATAAAACTCTTTTGTTTAAACAAAGATAATAATGTAAAAAACTACATACCTATTCATTACGTAATAGACGGAATATCACAAAGTGCGACAGTGAATGACAGAATCGTCTATCCTTATTAAACAAGCACCAGAATTATGAATTTGTCTGAAGACACGTTAGGGTGAAATAATGAATATAATCTTCTCATATGTAGAATTTTTCATATTTCTTTCTGCCTTGTACCTATTGTGCGTTACCGCAGTACTCCGCCGAAGATTTAATATACAATTTATTTACACAGTAAAAAACAGAAATACAATAGCAGGGGACACCCCCTATCATTATTACATTACACAGACGACGGCACGGCGGTGACAGTGGTGGTGTGGGATCAGTTAGAAGATACGCATGAATGTCTGTGATCTGAGATGTTGATGATATGTGATATTATCCCAGCTGCATCAAGACTCACATTGCGTTTTGCGTTTTCTACTTGGACTGTGACCAATCTGTCACGACCGCGACATGATGAGACGAAAATTGAGGGGGCATCAAGGAAGAAACTACCGTTGCGTTACGTTGTTTTGCTCCTTATTTTTTGGCTTCGTTTGAAAAATATTATATGAATGTGACTTTAGCCAGCCACATCCACATCACCTCATCAAGGTTTCAGCCTTGTGATGATGCATGGTAATTTGCTGTTTGTTTTAGTTTGTCCGTAATTCGTACTCGTGTAACCGTGTTCCCCGTCATGGTATGGGAATGCGTTTTTCTCGTTTTAGTTGTTACATATTATCTACGTACCCACTACAACAAAACCACGAAAAACTAATATCAGCATAAAACCTAGACTGGCTCTTTCACACAAAAGGAATGTGTTCAAAGAAAACATCTAGATAGAACTCGATGAAAGCTTGAAAAAATTATAGTCCCTGAAGTATTTTATTATTCTGTATAAAGTTCAAAGAACTGCTGCTGCTATGCTCCTGTGGTGTGTAAGCTGTATATGTATATCACTTTTGGATAGTAGAGATTTTATCAAAGACATGCTATTATTGTCGTTGCTATTGTCCTTTTAAAAGGTAGTACATAGGTATATTGGAGTTGGAGTGCATTACATCAGTTAAACGAAGCATGAACTCATCAACCTTTTTCGCTATTTTTTTGGGAGAAACTGTTCTACCAGAATAACTTTGTTAGTATGTATTTCCATTTCCCATTGTGGTGCAACTCTCTGCTTTTTTGTTTGTTTTAGTACACATGAAAATTTCTTACATTTAGACAGGACATAACTCATCGTAAACTTTGCAATTTTCATCAACCAGAGCAGCAATGAATCACGTCTTCTTTTATTCTTCCTCCCAATGACAAAGAGTTAAAAGTTATGATGCATTCCGTCATTCGGGGCTCATTCTTTCTATCTTGGGGAAGTTGACATAACGTCGTGTCCGGGGAGGCAAAGGAAATGCTTACGCGCGCAGCTCATAACTGTGTTCATTTATTCGGCTTTCCCCTTACTTTTCGAAGAATTCCTCTATCACTCCGGTTATCAATGAAGTATTTTATTATTATCAATAAGCATTTTTTTGATATGGATATTATGACGCCAACGAGTAAGATGATAAAACTAAACCTTGCCATTTTTGGTAATTTCGGTTACACATTATAGATAATGATATTTGACGACAGAAAATCGGCAATTATCTCTCTATTGTCAATGTGCATGATAGAATGTTGCTGAGGATGAGTCATTTGTACAATTTTGCGAGGTCTCGAGTCCCGAGTCAACAAGCAATACAGAGTGTACTATTAGTTTACATGCGAACGACCATCACTGTTTTCACAAAACCGTCTCACGTTCACAACTATTCTTCCAATAAGTCACAAGTTGGTCGATCTCACAGCTTTTATCGATTACCTACTTGTACTTATTTGAGTCACATTTTGGAATTTGGAAAGCAGATGAGCAAGAAGCCGACACGATGAGTCTTTGTATATTTGTTGTCGAAAAATTATGATTATTATGAGTCAGTACACTATTGTAGTGTAGGTACAGAACGAAGGTACACGCAACATAACGCTGGGAAACTTCCACTTTCTAATAAAGGAAAACTAAGTAAATAGCATATCAACATTAAATTTGAGGGAATACGTTTAGTGTTTTTCATAGAAAGTCTCATGGCGGAGTTTAGAGTTGAGACCATATTGTACTACTGTACTAACCGTATACACAATCCACATGACAGAGAGAATACAATATCCAAATAAGATGACACATGCAAAACCCAAAGAAAGAAAAGTCTATTTACACCATAATTCCAAACGAAATGGCAAAGCAGATGCCATCACAAAAACAAAGTCGTATGAAGATGTCAAATTCATGACTTTACATAATACATCCAGACAAAAGAAAATATTCGCTGGCTGATAGAATCTAAAAATATTAATGGTTTTTGGTGACTGAAGTCTAATTTTTTTATAAAAAAAATATTTCCTATTTCTGAACACATGACATAAGCATGATCAGTCAGTTAATGACATCAATCACGGATATTAGTAACACCTATTTTCTTTCATTCGTTAAGCCTGGCTTTATTTTTTATTACCAAAGGTGAAAATAGCTAACGATTTTTTTACAATGCCTTTCATCATCATAATACACATATCGCGCTAGCAGCATGCGACAAATGTCTCCACATATATCAGCCAAATTAAGTATATGAAGAGACAGCTTTTGGCCAAAGAGGCTCATAAATCAATTTACTGAAGCGAATTATCTATGGCATTTAAAATGTAAACAATTCTGTAGCAAAAAGGAGTTGGCTAGAGTTCTACCCCAGCTTTACAAAGCGGAATGAATGTCTCTGAAAAAGACACTCAAAAGCTTTGCTTTGACTTTGATGGTAATATAAAAGCACTTACGTTGCTTCTACAAAAATACCTCAAGAGGAGCTCATTCAATAAAAGTAAATTACGTATACATTTAGACATCTACCTACACACGTAATCATGTCATATTAAAGGTTGAAGTTTACAATTACGTGGGGATTGCGGAAAGGAAAAAAAGTGGAGCAAATAACGGAAGCTATGTTTTCAAGTCGTATACCGGCTATACTGTTCTACACTAAGCTTTTACATTGAATAGGTACATTACTCAACTTTCCCATTTCCCAGCTCCCTATATAAATAGGTATAGGTATATGAACATACACATACATGACACATATATATACATGACGTACATTTTTCTCTGTATCCGAGTACCGATTTAGATTTTAGATGTAAACAGGGACAATACAAAAACGTGCTTGCGTTGTAGACGCTAAGTGTAATGTATGCTGACTGTAGATTGCTGACGGATACGGAAGCAAGCATACCCAATCGCCAGCAGTCAAGTCCAGGAAACGGAATTTCAATTATTTTAAAGCTGCCTAAACAATAGGGCGCAACTTACCGGCCACCACAAAAAAAGGTTATCTTACATCTTGTCTTACAGTATGAAATTCCGTGTGTTATAAAAATGATAAAAATATATAGCGACATGGGAAACGACATTGTACACATGCCTATTTGATCTTCCTCCTTTTAAACAAAAAAAATGCATATCTTATTTTTTAGTTGAAATTTTACTCTGCCACCACCAGGCGTCAGACAGAAGACCATTGCTGCCAAATGGAACAAATTATGAACTCATAAAAGCATATATACAAGCCATTCGAAGTATGTACCTCGGTACAGGAACACACTGCCAATTGTCATAATAATGTGTACATGCTTCATAGAATCATCATAACAGGCGATACACTCTTCTGCATTTATTTCGCTGTCCAAACCAACCATTTGGTGATGCACAACGTTGTTTATTGCCCTTTAACGCTTCAACACCAACTCTCTGTGAGATGCAACACAACAGCACACTCCTATCTAACAGATTTTATTTTCATTTTAAATACAACTCCTCCTGACAATGAGGTTTTTCATTGCTGCATCCTGCTAAAATAATGCAAACAGCCAGTTTGCGAGTACTACCTATTTAGTGGCCATATAGCAACATATCTAGTCATTTTTTTATATCTCAAAAAGTAGCATTTGAAGTAGACAAAAATGTACAGTATAATGGCGGTGCGGTGGCGTAAGTCTCTGAATAGCAAGCCACCCTGCCTCCAAATAATTCATATTCTAAATCAGTTCGTTCTCCTCCTTGTCGGTCCGGTCTGCGTGTTTTTAGTGCCTACTAAAGTTGTAGTGGGACTACGGGACGGGGATGTTTTGCCTCGCCGTTTTACAAAATCTCGCTCACATGCAATGCAGTGAATCGCTGTGCGTTAGTGGAACCACAAATAGCAACTAACTCCTGCGTTCCTAATTCCCAACACAATGAAATATGCACTTTTTAGGAATACAATATTCATAAAATTAGTGTTACGCGTACAATCACGTAAAAAACGAGATGTGAAGCCATAACATGTACGCCCATATAGAAAAACGGTCTGACGGTTGTAGTGGCAATAAGCCTAAAAATGCACCGCATTTATATTTACATCTGCCTACTTACATAACGTACGTTGTCCTTTTCCAACTACGAGTACAAAACCAGATATATTTATATGTATTTTATTCTCTCTCGCAGTGGTTGTAGCGATTCACTATGGCTTTTACGTCCCAAAAATAGGCGGAAGAAAGGAGAACACAAGACAACTAGTCTCACAACAGCCTTGTTCATACATCCATTCTCGTTCCTAGGGATATGATGTTCATGTCATCTCACGCCGTGTAGTAGTAAATAGAGAGCATCAAAAAACTTTCTCAGATTTCAATACAATGTAGTGTACAAAGCAATGTGGTGGGAATTCCGTTGGCGTTTTCCTTAGGATAGGATGAAGAGCTCACACACAAACACCGTCAAACGTTACTATCATCAAAATGCTACTGCTCCGTTCTTTTCAAGTGCTGCTACTATTACAACTGTTGGCGTTAGAAAAAGGACATGAATCAACTTTTTTTTTTGCATTTTCTTGCCTTTCCATTGCGCGTTTAGGACTGGCACCCGTAAGAAATCACTCACACTTCCCGTCTCTCTTGCTTTTACTCAAATTTGAGAATTCGTGAAATCAGAGTCTCATAATCTCTTTGCTTTTCAATGTTTGAGCGCATCTCTCTCGCACTCGTTCATACACAGAGTACAGTAGTATAAAGAGATAGGGAACTCGGATACAACATTCTAAAGATGTACGACTGATGTCTGTGTAAAAAGTTGAAAAATACTGCTGTTACCACCGAATATAATTTTCTCTCGCCCGAAAATTACCCTCTTCCTCATTCATTTTGAATTGCACTGTGACTGTGAGTCAGGGCAATATGTAGGCATGCACGCATAGGTGGTTCCATTTTTTATATAGTAAAACGGTGTCACTGTATATTGCTCATGATTATGTAACAGGAATAGGAAATTCTATATGAAGATTGATACATACATATTTTGTAGTTGGCGGCAGGTTTCGTTTTTTACTTTAGAATAAGCGCGTTCCACTATTTTCCTCTGTCTAACTATACACCGGCCCACACGAATCAGGGTGGTAGAAATGCAAGCATACATAATAATACCACGCTAAACACATTTCTAGTGTACATTTTCAAAACTTTTCCGTCTAACGCTGTATACGCATACTTCAAATGCGAGAACGATGATGATGACGAAAGGCTTATCCCAGTCAATATATATTCTTATACGCTGTGTGAAGATTTAAGCAGGCCAAAAAGCCACCGTGAAGACACCATGCAAACATTCCAGCTTTTTAAAAATCTGTCTTGCCAAGTCTAAAAAAATAAACTCAGCACAGTTACGATTACGGATTACATTTACTACTCCCTACACCATTACAACTTTACTCCTTTCTCCTCACACATGAGTAAATATCTATATTTGCGCTTATACCTATATTGACATGCTCTGTCTGTAGGGGAAAAAATCTATTAAACTAACCATGCAACTCTATGTGTACGCTTTTCAGTGTTTTCTTCGTCGGAAATGCACATTATACCATTAGAAACACATCACATCATTCATTAAAACATTTTTGTACGTTTATAATATTTATTTTTGGTTTGTCGGTGCACTTACGAAAAAAAAATTAAAATATACAACGTAAACTATTTTATTACGTATGACATGGAAATGGGCGATATATAAGGTAGTAATGTTATATTTGATTCTGGATTTTCTGTCTGATGCTGGCAGACAGGAGAAGCCTGTGTTATCATATCTTTTTATTATTTGCAAGCTGTACCGTGTGGCATAATCCTAGGGAAAACAATTTGGTTGTGCAATATTGCTCAACTCAACCACCATCGCATATCACACTGCTGTCATCAAGATTATTCGGTTCGTTCGTATAAATAAGCAGCTATAGATTGAATCCTTGTTATCCATTTTTTGCGATGACGCGATGACGACGATGATCAGAATGAGTATGTCTGTGCATTTTTGATGCAACATTATCCTCATCAAGTGAAGTGCCAAGCATAATTTTTTGACTGGTTCGCAATAGTTCGCATGAATAAAATATGTAGTAAAATAAAATTAAAAATGTTATTTCATTTTGGTGGGTCGGTGGATTAAGATTAAGCATGGCAGAAATTAAATGAGTATAGGTGATAGTGATAGGTGCTAATAGTATTGTATTAGCTAAAATATATGCATATAGATACAGTGTGATAGTAGTTATTACTTATGCTGCCGCTGGCGGGTTGGTCATTCATTTTGTCCATAGTTTTATAGCTACATGATTTACATCACAAGTGGGGGATTAATAGTCGCGAGTTGATTGCGAGTGCGTAATGTGGAAATGGAACGAAATTGAGTTCACCAGTTTTAAAAGATGTAAAAGGAAATTTTTCATTAAACGTAAATTTTAATTGGAGACAGGAAGGCGAAATGGGAATTTACTGCTGAAAAGATTTATTCCTTAAAGACATAATTTTAAAGGGCAAAGCTTTGATAGCTCACTAATTACGAGCTACTAAAACTCTACACCAAACTCACATAATGAAGTTGCCCATCTCACTACTACGTTGCAACTTTTTGTCATAAAATGTGACTGGTAGAGAAGATTCGTTTAAGGATGATTATTCTGTTTCTAAACGTAATAACTTGCATTTATGGATGGCAGATACTTAAGATACAATAGAAAACATCATCATTTAATAGCATTTTAGCCTGGTCAGCCAGTGGTATAATTTCAAAATGGAATTAAACATGCATTTTATGGTGTGCATTAATTTTATGGTTTTACAGATATTAATTTTTAAATGAAGTCGTGGTTAGAACTCTCATATAGTTTATTGTTTATTTATATATTGTATTTATATATATACATTTAGAATGTACTCATAATGTGGTAGGCAAAAAAAATTCCGAGTTTCAGTTTTGTTTTTTCACGCATCCCCGAATAAAACTTAATTTGTTCAGTTTTCTTTAATGTTTATTTGCAACACAGCTTTGATTCTTTTATGCACATCTTCTTTCAATCAGTTTATTATTCATTTCCTACACTGCATGATTTCCGGTTATGAAATAATCCTGCACAACACAGTATCAAACCAAAAGAGGAAGATCTGCTTTTAGTTTTTGGGGAACTACCTACGAAAAACAAAGCTTGCAGAGTATGGTATTAAAACCTGTTCCGAAATTAAAACACAAAATTATGCAACCTCTGTAAAATCGTAAGAATTATGCTTTGTGTAAACAGGTAGCGGTTACGAGAATAAGCTATCAATGGTACTCAAAAATGAATGAAATTAAAGTGATTCATTCAAAAATTATTATTTTAAAATAATTTTTACATCACTTGAACTCGCTAGCTAACCTCAAACAGACCCCTTTTCCAGATGGATATCTGGCTATTTGTTGTCAGAGAAGTACCTATACGTGGACATAAATCCGTCTGATAGATTGTACATGTACTTTTATCTTTTCCCATTAATCATAATTAAACTACATGTGCAAATTCTCTCCACGGTGGAGGCTTCACCATTGCAAATAGAAGCATTGGAGATCTCCTTGAATAAGATAACGTTAAGTAAAAACATCGTAAAGCCACTAGGAAAAGTATTATTAACAAATTGCTTTATTATTTCCCCAATCTAACATGAACATCAGTGTATGAATTACTTTCCCAAGTCAAATTACCTAACATATTGCTTCTCTCAAATTACAAACTTGAACGACATGCTTCAGTGGTAAACGCAGCTGCGTCTCACACTCATCCATACTTACAATTTAGTTTACACAAATGTCCTACAAGTGTCTAAAATCAATCTTGCAAGTGTTCCTGAAATATATTTGTTGTCTACGTGCCACTGGAGTCAAAGTTGAATTCGTTTATATATTCCAGATGAAAACTTTTTATATGGACATACATTATTGCTGATAAAGTTTTTAGTTTCAAAGTGCCGCAACTTATAAATGTTAATTTTTAAACTACCTGTTTGTATTCTTTTGAATTTTTTCATAAGCAAATGGAATTTTAATGTTGTGTCGCAGTGTAAGGCTTGTTTATTGGCGCAGTGCACTACTAGTTAAATAGCCCTATAGACGACACGAACCTAAAACAACAATGGATTAAGGTTTAGGCTCTTCAGCAAAAGTTGTCTTTCACAGACCATACCCATCATCATCGTACGATATTTTTCTCGAATAATATATCACACAACATTATCCTGAAAATGAGGGAGGATAATGGTGATGATCATTATTAAAAATCTTCTTGATTCTGTGTTCACTCTTTGCACACTTGAGTGTTCAAGCTATCATTTTCCGAGAACCGTAAAAGTCAGTGAGCAATTAGTATATATTATTCTACTTTACTGGTGGAAGTACAAAATCAAGCACCATTTATGATTACAACCTCACAAAATTCGTTATCTTGATGCTTCGAGGCAAAGAGCAATGAGATTTCTCTACTACAATTTTGATTTTATTCTGCTAACAGATTATTTCTTTTTAACAGCATTATGTATAAATAATACATTTAATAGCCACAAAATTAATGTATGTCTACATTACCCAATAGGAGGTGGTATAGACCAGACAATAATAACAATTATTTTTACCACCAAAAATTTATGAGTTTAGAAATCTGAGATGGTGGAATAATTCTGACATAACCATGATTCTAATTCTAAGTTAGTTTCAAGTTGGAAAAAATCCCAAGGGTATTTTGGCGAAATGTTTTGGAACGTAATAACTGAATCCATATTTTCAGAACCATTTAAGGACAAAAACAAAAGTAATCGTGGTATGAAGATGCAGAAAGATGTTATACACATCTCTATAAAAATTTTGCCATGTCTCTACTCTCTATTGTTTNGAAAAAATCCCAAGGGTATTTTGGCGAAATGTTTTGGAACGTAATAACTGAATCCATATTTTCAGAACCATTTAAGGACAAAAACAAAAGTAATCGTGGTATGAAGATGCAGAAAGATGTTATACACATCTCTATAAAAATTTTGCCATGTCTCTACTCTCTATTGTTTTATTTATTTTTATCGCCCACTTCCTTCCGGTTAGAAGTGCCACGTATCTATTTTTGTCATTTTGTCTCCCTTCCGTTTTACATTTACCACACACCATACACTGAGGAAGTCGTTATATAAAGAATGCCACACCACTTGCATTTTGCATTACTTTAGGTCTCGTTGATGTGTGTGACCTTTTCACTAATAGCTTGTTTTTCTTTGATATAATGCTATGTTGAAAAATGCGCGGTAGTGCAGTAGGCAAACAGTAGTGGTAGTCTGGTGATCATTATTAGTAAGATGACATGCATTAATGATAATAATTGTGCGTGCCTTCTGCATCGGATTGAGCGATCAATGTTACACTACTGTACTGCTTCATAATGATGATAAATAAATATTTATGTCACGTTGAGGACTACTACTACAACACAAGCTATGATGGTGACAGCCTTTTATGCTGCTGACATGAATGATGTACGTAAATACTTTATACTTACCTATACTTAATATATACAGTTCATTGAAAGAATTTAGAGACATTACTTTATGACGGGATTTCAAATATGAAAGCAAGTACTCGCTTTTCGCTTATCCCACCACCAACAAGCTTTCTTGTTGTTCCTGTCATTGATGGTGAAGCAATTGAAGTGGTCGCTACTGGCGTGGTGTTACAACTTACAAAACCGATGACACTGACAGCAAACAATGATATGTGCCCTGTACAATACTACCAGCCTAGCTTAAAAGTCAACAGTGAATGCATGCATGAGCGGACCGTGTAAAACCGTTTGAGCTAAAAGTACAACAATGCACACTAACAAATGAGACCGTAAAAGGGCTAGAGAATCGTTTTTATGAGATCTCATCACAAGCACACACGTGTAATTGCCGCAAGTAATGCACTTTTACGACCAAACCTGTCCAAATCAGAATTTTGTTTTTCAATGTAAGAACGCTCGTGCGTTTGTTAGTCCGTGATAAATGTTTTGTGAAAAATATAATTTAAAAATTATATTTATACTGATCAAGGCTATGGACATGATCAATGATCCAGATGATTTTAAAATCTACTCTATACATAAGGAAATTATGGAAAGATTGAAATTGGAGTGATCATAATTTTAACTTGTCAAGTTTCGCCTGAATTGGCGGGTTAATCCTGAGGGGAGAGTACCGGGTTAGCTCGTAACTTCAATACGCTATATCCTGCTTTGTCAATCAACTCAAAGGTCAACGCTGTAAACATACTATGTTGACATAATTGGGCTAACTACTAAATTTGGATGGAGTACGTTTAACTATCCTCATTTACCTAAGTTTTATCTAAAAACTTGAAACTGAAGTTAGAGCTCAAATGTGATACACGCAGGTAACTGAGACCTGACCTGATTATGAATTAGAAGAACCGGCTGAAATATATTAAAAATGATTTTCTTACAACAAATTAAAGAGCTGGTCGTAAATGATAGTTTACAGGAAGTTCTATTTTCTTTGATGACCTGATTAAGAATTAGAAGAACCGGCTGAAATATATTAAAAATGATTTTCTTACAACAAATTAAAGAGCTGGTCGTAAATGATAGTTTACAGGAAGTTCTATTTTCTTTGGCCTTGAAGTAGGGTATATACTACAAATCAGCATTGCTGTCTTAAACATTTAGTGTTAATGAAAATGGAATAATAATCAAGCGTGCTTATAATGTGTTGGCTTTTAATTCAGTCCAAAAAATATGACATCCTATCATCAAGTATCATTTATCACGACACTATTATTGTCCTATAAAGGTTACATGTAAGTACATATGTTATTACATAGCTGGTGGAAAAAATTTAATAACACGAGACATATTTATTGTATTTGAGGCATTAAGCAATATATCTATATTATATGCATATTATGTTCAGTAATACAAGTAGGTAGATTTTAGTGGGTATACATTGACGAAACTTTTGGACAATGGTTAAGATAACATTATTCTATTATGATAAAACTTTTTTTTTGTGATAAGGTGATTTTTATTTAATTTTGTGGTTTTAACGCAACCTTTGCGCATATTCACTATTGTTTATTACTCTCGATATGTGACCAAATGATCATATCAACAAGTACCTCTGCATATTGATGTGCTGCATTTATTTATTTTTAGTAAAACTGCCCTGTAAAATGCTTCCATTCATTATTTACGTTTCATTTTTAGAGTTTACTTTTGGAAACGTTGTATTTTTTTAATAATAAAAGTTTTAAAAATGGAATCGTATCTGCGAGAAATAAGCCGAACCACATGGTGAATTTTACTTTAAAAAATTGCATGGCAAATATAGAACTAACTTTTTCTCTTTTCTCGTCTCTTGCTTTAATGTAAATATATGCAGAGAGAATAAAACTCCAACAGTTGAGCTTGGGCTAGACTTTAAAAATCCGTGGAAAACGCTTTTAAAAACTAAACGTGCATCTTTCAACAAATCTTTTGCCACATTCAAACATGTGCACATTCACAAGAAACAGAATAGTTTTTCTCTAAAAATATACGTTGTACTTGCTACTTGGTCGACAATTTTTTTCAATACTCTCTGGTTGTGTTGTTGATGGTGTTCATCGGGAAAAAGTCAACTTGTTTTGTTTGCTGCTTATATGTGCTTGCTGCTCGATGCTCTCTGCTACCTTTACCTTTTCGTACAAACAACGAATGAATTGAAGCAATATACACCCTGCCATGATGTCGAATTTTCCTGAAGCCAATTCAGTTTCATAAATAGAAAGTAGGCTAAAATGTTTTTTTTTTCAGGTTGTCGAAATAAATTATTTTAAAGTAGCAAAAGGGAAAAAATGTCTGTTGAAAAACTCAAACTTTACATGGACCATCGCAGAACAGTAATCATATATTTATAAAAAAAGACTTTGTCAAAAAAATTTAATGGCTTTTATTTTTTCAATTTTATAAGCTTGATGTGATCACGTGGGAAATCAACCCTTTCTCATTT
>JAHZNB010006190.1:0-34079 GCA_027744295.1 Callyntrura guangdongensis
TGAAGAAAACCCAGGAATTTTCGAAGGGATTGAGAGAAAACAACGAACCAAAAATCATTCCCAACTTAGAAATACCCATTAAATCACCTGACATAAGTCCTTTGGATTTTTTTGGGTTTGGTTTTCTAAGCAAGCGATTTGGAAACACAAAGCAACAACTTTGGATGGCCGGTGGAAAAGTTTGGAGGACTAGTGGAACGCAATTTCGCCAAACCTGGTCGGAAAAGTGTTTGAATCATGGAAGCGAAGATGCCGCGCTGTAATTAAAGAACAGGGCTATCACATAGAAAATACCTATCATTCTAAAAAAATTCGATTGTAAAAATTTTCGTAATAAAAAAGTGGTCCTAATCAAACGCCCCAAGCTCTGTAGATGGATAGAGAAGAACACACGTGTGTGTGTGTGTCTGTGTGTGCGAGCTTTGCCTACGAGTTAAAAAGCTCCTTCTACTCAATACTATTTACCTACCTTACATTTTCATACATAGTTAGCAGTCTAGCATGCATGTACGAAAAGCAGACCGTTTTCGTGGGAAAGAGGCGGAAAACTACACACGTATATATCAAATTTAGTTTTCAATTTTCAGCAGATTATCTGACTCAAAAACCAGTGTTTAAACGGTGCTAACCAGGATGATTACATGCGTTTTCTATGTTTTCCTGCCTGTCCCTCTTTTTGTCTCTACTGGAACGCGGCATCCTTTCATTTTTATGTTTTTTAAAAGTTTATCTTGATTTCATTCGCACGGACACCCATATACCTAACTGAATTATTCCCAAAACTTCACGTCATTCTGTTTGAGGACTTGGTTCAGTTTATTGCTGCTGCTATATGAGCTTGAGATCAAGAATACACGTGTGTGGCATAACACTACTTCTTTGTAGGTCCACATGATCCCACAGCCATAATGTGACCGGCTTGGGAGGAAGGAAAACGTCTGCAATTTACAGGGAAATGATTTTTTTCATCTTGAATCTGTGAATTGACCTAAGATGTGTGTGCATCTTGCATGCGTGTGTATACTGTGTAGCTATAGTACGAAGATTTGTTTTTTAAGACTTTTGTTTATTTATTAGCGAGCCCATGTGTCTTCTACTCTTTTGTACTTTTCAAATTTCAAAAAGTCTCTCCCTCCCAACTTATTTTATTGGAGCATGAGTGAGAGGAGCAGACAAAAATGGGAGCGCGTGTATCCCGAGGAAAATGTAATTTTAGCAGTTTGTATATTATCTCATTTACCAAGTATTTCTTAATTGCTGAGGATTGTTTTGTGACAAGAGGGAAGGCAGTCTTCTTGGAGATGGGGTGCATGCATGCAAGACAATGTTATGCTGATGATAATGATGATGATGATGTACATGTATGTAAGGCAATGACTGCCTGGTGAGATAACCTAGATGTGCGCGTCAAATTGGCCTTTGGATAATATGTCAACAGCCAGCGTTTTTATCAGTCAAGCTGCAAAATAACTGCTGCTACTAGACATTCCTTAGTATTTATGTGTGTGTGTGTGTTGTAATTGTAGATTAGCTGGCAAAATTCTCTTTCGAAACCAATTCTTCACCATTATAAAAAGAGAACGGACTCTAGCTCTGGCAGTCTTCTTAATCCACGACACAGAAGAGGACATGGTAATTCCATTTTAGTTGAGTTTCCGGCTCTCTTGACTGCTAGCTCCCTTGTCTGTTGAGCTCAAAATTCTACGGCTGCTATGCACGTAGTTTGAAAGGAGAACAACGTGATTATAAATTACAAAAAGTAAAACTCACGACGATGATGATCATCGTCGTCGTTAGTTTACAAAACTATTGTGCGAGACGTTATTTCCCTCTACATTTGTCAAAGGAAAGCCGAAGACGCCGTGCCACCTCATAACATGAGCGGATTTCACATGTACCAGACAATCAAAAAAACGTACCAGAAATAGTAGGCCAGAGAAAGACGGAGGAAACTGACAATAAAAACTACTTTTAAACTCTTGCTACTGTTTACGTTATTGCTGTCTACCTAATTCAGTAAAAGGAGTGGAAAGAGTGAACCATTATTCAATTCAGTGATGACGACGATCATAGCATCCCACTAGCAATGATGATGGTATATGGCTTGTGCCTTTCCACATCACATTAATTCTACTTGTCTCTTTAAAGTTGATTTCTGTTAGAAAAAGTAGAACGCAATTGTTCCATGCGACAAAATGCTGATTTTGTGGTACTTCCCAATTTTTTGATTGTACTTTTACTCCACTCCACAAAAATAGCTCACTCATTTCATTTCCTTATCTCGACTTTTCAGACAGAAACACATTTTCTATTTTTTTCAAATTTTGATGTTTTGTCAGGTTCAACAAGAGATAAATAATATGTAGAGTGTATACATGTGTACGTCCGTAAATTAATGGTATATAAAGCTGCATAAGTACACGGCACATACATTCCAAGTTAACAAAGTAGAACCTTATGTGACGTCTTCCGAAAAAAAAACCTAGTACGGAGGCACCCTTCCAACATATCTTGTCTTGGAAGAAAATTGAATTAAAACCACATTTTTCATATTATCATTTACCTCATATTTTTTTAGCAAGCCTCCTCAGTTTCATCCAAAAAACACTGAATGACGATGATGTTGTTGACGGGTAACAAAAAAGGGACATCAGTTCTCTCAACCATTTATTCCCCCGCTATCGCCGAGAAAACGATAAAGAGACGACTACTGAATGTCTAAACAGCCACAGACAACAGAGACGGAAGAACCCACACGTTGCGAATCACTTGAGTTAATAAATATTGCATTACGTTTATTGGATTAGCAAAAGAAAAGAGAGGCTTTCTACTTGATGAACTCAACAACTTGTCAATAAGTGTTTCTCTCTACGCACTACTACGACTACCAACAACATGCAGGTTTCACCAAAACCATTCATGTTGCCTTTCCCGTTAACAGTAAACAAACTAGTTTCTCCATCATCGTGTTATCGGCAGTAGTAAGTTGTGATGGTGTCAACCGTTTTTGTTACTGTACGCGCAGACTACATTATACTGAAAACGGTGACATATAGCTCCGCTCTCTATGATGATGGCATTTATTACTTAGCAGATAACTAAATTATGTACAACCGCCAGCTATGTAAATATGCGTCTGCCAACGTGTAATATGTTTTATGTACGCCTTTTCCTACATAAAGCTATTTCCTATTATCACAGTTCCAATATTTGCATCAAGTTTTGTTTCGGGGATGAATTATTCATGAGATGAGTACATAATTCTCTCATCGTTAGTCTTTCAACCCCACGAAGGAGGAGAAACGAAATAAGCAGGCAAAGCTGCGTGCATCACCGCAATCTGCATAAATGATTCGTGCCTATCTACTCCATCGTCCCTCGTTGTTGGTTCTACTCTCGTTTTTTTCCATTGGTGATAGACCTTTCGTCTCCCATCCGACAACTGCAAATCTTAAATCAGTAAAGGTCTTTAATAGTTACAAAAAGTATCAGAGCTTGAAATAAAAAAAGTGTATAACATCCCATTTCATCTTTGAATCGGATTGCCATTGCGTACACTTTGCAGCAATAAAAAATGTTATAACAAACCCTGAAATCGTTTGAAAATTGTTCAATGATCGCGATAAAGAAGCACCCTGTCCGCTGCTAATGGTCCCGTGTCCTCGACAGAGAAAAGGATCCGATTATTTATTGTGTAACGGTACGACGATCGATGATGATCACAAGGGATCATGATGATTAAATCAACTCTAAAAATAATGTTGTCTGACTTTGTACCAGCGAGAGTCATATAAGCCAGCTTTAGCAGACAGCACCACATTAGTCAGTGGACTCAATTGCCAATTTATTTATGATGAATCATCTGGGCCAGGGGAAAGCTTCGCATTAACTATTCTTGTCATCCACGCCAGTTCGTACGTTACATACATATTTACGACACTCGTACCAGTGTAATATATATAATAACGATCAACTTAACAGGATCGTACATTAGCGTGAGTGTGTAGTACAAGCACACATTATAGAAACAGTAATGGCAGTAACTACAGGTGTTAAAAAGCGTGCGTGAGCAAGAACGAATTCAGCCCGTCAATTGTTTCAGTGTAAATAGAGGGCCTTCTTGATTTCATCTTGTATTTGTCGTGGTGCAAAATGTTATGCAAATATTTTCATGCCGTCGGTATGCATCTCCGTGTTGACTTGCAATAGCGTTGTTGTCGTCGCATAATTCCTTTTTCGAGTAGTGACGCGGCTATAAAGGGGGAAGGTAGGCTTTTATTAGAGGAGGGTGATTTTGTCATAATCACACATCCATTCGTCATTATTATTACCAGCATCAACTTCACCCAGTGAGATTGACTGCATGAGTATGTGCGGAGTAAATAAATAGTAGCAAACAGGATTATTGTATCGGGATTTAGGGCCGCGGAAAGGGTTGGGCTAACTACATAAACAATGCTGTGATGTGAATAATGCCAAGTCTCATAATAATGGTCTGGTCATTTCTTTCATCTCTGTCTTTTGTACTTCATGCAGGTTTGGATTGGAGTGTGTTAGTCATTTGGTTTGTGTAGCCTTCTAAAAATATTATGCAGAAAACTTGGTGAATGCATCGCCACTTACCACACAGCACAAGTACATTTTATCATAACATTTTTAACCGTCGCGTCATGTGCTGCGGCATAAAACATGTCTTAAAACTCGTGTTATGTACACGTTGTATTTGCTGCATATGGCAATGAATCCTTGCTGCTAATGATGATGGTGATGGAAGAACATTTTCAAGAAGAGGAAATGGAAACAATGAATGTTTGTTTATTACTGTATATTTAGTCAGCACAGTGTTTGCGGCTTTATTTTTTTTCTTGTGTCATTATATCCCACCATGTCCCACAACAAGTCACGAGTTTCTCGCATCGATTTGTTCACAGAATGAAAAGGAGTGTACATTTTCTTCCAATTATGTATTTGGTAATGAATGATGTAGCTGTTGTTTGAGTGCAAAATTATCCATATCCGTATTCGCACAAAATGGCACATTTTCACAAGACTACAACAATTCGGGCCTTGTTCCATATAGTACCTTCATATTATAACAGGAAGTTCGTCTAATTACACAGAGTGTGTTCGCTGCGAACCAGGAATGCACTTAGCTCTCCTGACAACTGAACTCTGTGAGTGAATGACCACAATATATGCGAGAAGGTATTTCAGGCTGCATGAGAGGAGTTTTTATATCTTTTAAACAAAAAGAAAAAATATACGACTAATTTGACTTGCTTGTCATCATCGAGCTCAGTTGATGTAATTTAAATTTTACTACAGTGCACCTGTCCAATTTATAGTGCTTGCATACAGGCACACGGCACACCAAACAATGCTCGCCATTGTTATAAAAGGAGTGAAAAAATACTTTGAAGGCCGACTTATGGAATCCGGCAGCAAGATAAATTGGATTATTTTTGAACCTATGTGTTTGATAGATGGATCATATTATGTAGCTAACCGACTGTAAGAGTCTCAGTAACTCATCGCTATTATTATGGCTGAGCATGATTCACTTTGGCATCGAAAGACCCATTGAAAAAATTCCAATGGTGATGCAACTCTGGTCTACTGGAATTGGAAGGAATGTATTTGTGTAATAATGTTATTTAAAACCTTTCCGACTTTGCCTTCGACAAAAAAATAAGCACAATTCAAGATATTGAATTACCTTCATTTCGTATACGCCTCATCAAAACGTTCCTTTGTTACTTATATCCATGACTCATTCAGTCAACAGCCCTGAATAGTGATGGTAGTAGTTATTACTGGCTATTATTAACCGGTGGGATTTTGGAGATGGACCTTTCAGTCGCTGACAATTTACCTTGATTACCTCAATTGTATCATCATCATCATCGACATCATCATCAAGCGATTCTCAAAGGTTCGCCTGGTTTTTAAATAAGATGTAAGCGTGATGAATGCAGACGGGAAGAGTAAAAAGGTATGTTCAAAGAACAATCATCATCGTCATCCCCTCTACTACTGTTGTTAGCTATTTTGTTATTTGTCTGTATGCGTTCCATCTATTGCAATGAAGTCTCATTGGTAAATGTAGCTGACTGCTCTGTAGTTTTGAATTACGTCCAGATTATATTATTATACTACACTCACTACTCACTCACCCCAATCATTTGTAAAAGAGATGAGTTGATCTCATCGAACACTTTTTTAAAGAGTTGAGGAGTCATCGTCATCATCGTAAATATCTTGTAGTACAAAAAAAACAGAAACAACTCGTTTGCTCGTTGTTTATTTATTTATTTATTTTTTGCTTTCATTTGCCATCTCACCACCTGATACCTTTATTATTTAAAATCGTTTTTGAACCGAATAAAATACTGCATGTCAAGGCTCCAACTGTAACAATGTATATCTTTAAAAACGAATTCTGCTTCGTTTTCATCATTGCTCATTATCCTTTTTTATTCCTCCATCTGGGCATGGCAAGGATGATCGTGATGAGATGCAGTATTTCAAAATAAGAAACATGACGGGTGCATTTAGTAATCAGCACAGTGCATAGCTGCATTGCTTTCTCAACCGGTCCAGTAGTACGTCAGAATAATGCAGTAATACAGAGGCAGATCAGGCATTTTGTCTTTTAATATTTTCCCCTTGAAAGTCCATACCACCATTGTATTATTACTCCACGACCTTCTAAAGAAGATATATTCTTTCTTCATCATATTCGGCACAAATTGTATCCACAGAAACAAGCGAGTGAGTGACTACACTAAAGAAAAAGAGATGTTACACAACTGTAATGCATACAGATATGCACAAAGTGGGTAAAGTTTATTAAGAATGTTTTTTTTTCGTCTCCCATTCCTTCCTACTGTGTGCTTACCACTACTGGATCTGTTCTGATGCGCCATGCAGCATTCCTTATGCTTTGTGCTGCTGTGGCCTCCCAAATGTATTCACGTCATTGTTAGGCGTGGAAAAGAAAAAGGTCTTAGAATGAAATTGAAACTGATGCACATTTCCAAGTACGGAAGTCAGGAATTTTAACTAATGTTCTACTACTTCCAGTTTCTACTTTTGTACTACACTACTACTTTCTACTACTAACGTCGGCTGCGCTTCTGCTTCTCCTTGGGTTCATTGTCCATGTCCAGTATAAATAAAATTTCGTTACACTTCACTGGACCAACTTCAAATACGCATACTTAAACGCATATACATATAACATGCATGATAATATTGATAATACGTATCGTATCGTATAAGCAGGTATTTTTTCAGTTTGGCTTATAAGCAAATCAAAGCACATAAATGTAAAGAAAAAGTGGATCGTAGAAAAGTGAGATATGCAATCAACACCACTACTTTTCCATTTTATATTCTGGTTGTATTTTTCTACAACAATGCCGATTTTCTTCCATCTCAGACCAACTTCAAATACGCATACTTAAACGCATATACATATAACATGCATGATAATATTGATAATACGTATCGTATCGTATAAGCAGGTATTTTTTCTGTTTGGCTTGTAAGCAAATCAAAGCACATGAATGTAAAGAAAAAGTCGATCGTAGAAAAGTGAGATATGCAATCAACACCACTACTTTTCCATTTTATATTCTGGTTGTATTTTTCTACAACAATGCCGATTTTCTTCCATCTCCCATTTATTACATATCATTCCCGTTGTATTTATTGTACATCATAAAAAAGAGACGTAGCAAAATGTTTACCACATTTTGTCTTTCCTCAAAAAATGAAAGTCATTTTAGTTGCTTGCACATGCCGAGAATTTGTGGATCTTTTTGAGAGGAAGGCCTCAAAATTGTATTTTGCTAGTGTATCACGTAACAGAAGAAATAATGTTGATACACACTCAAGGAAAAACGTGTGTCTAATGAACAAAAGCGATTTCAGACGGGCTTAATAACGGCTACTTTGGCGCAAAGATAATCTCAACAACTTGACTCCAAGTACATGTGTAATACATTTACGTATAAGTATTGTAATGTTGCCAGTGAAAATGAAATCTTTCCTAGAGACGAGCTGCCGTAGATGCTTATCTTTTGTAAATGATCAAAACTTTTTCTTCTTCAAAATAATCAAGGAAGGAATAAAAAAGTAAATACTGCTCACGTAGGTTCCGCTTGCTAACTTACACGTTTAAAACGGCTTCGTAGTATGTGCACTTGTGTTAAAGAACTGATTGTAATCACGATATTAAAAGATGATTACAACTTTCTTGTTATAAAAGCAGTAGTGTCCCTCCTTCATACATATTGCGCACGCTACTCTGATGATGGTAGCCAGTTGGCAGTGGTACTTCTTGTAAATAAAAAGAGTTTAGGCTTTTCGGATTGTCACTGTAAATCACCCAGTGACACTGACACTACCGTTTTTGTATTCCTTTGCTAACTCGTAATTTGAGTTACAATTTACATACATGCATAGTAATATGGCTCCCATGTGTGCGTTCCTCGTTTGACCGTACACTACTGGTGCTGCGAACGAATAACATTAAATTGCAGTTACTCTGTTGACATTGCTTGCAAATTTCGAAACCAAGTTTGTTCTTTCTGTTGCATTGAACGAGGATAAAATTACATTCCGAGAAGTGGGCGGGATTTAAAATAATAATTTGTAAATTGCAGCCAAGCTGGGTGCTTCAGCAGCTTGGTATGCATTGGTTGTCGACAGGAAGCAGTTTAAGTGTGTGTCATGAGTACACGAAAAAATACGATGATTAGGATTGTAATAATAGCAATAGATGGAGTAAAGCTGTATTTTTTTTTATTTTATTTAAACAAACATTCCTACGTGCATTTCTGTGTGTTTACTCATATAACCAGAAGGATGCTTTGTGTTGCTGCCAGTTGTATTTTCCTTCTTTGTTGTTTCCAGTTTGCCGGTTTCAGATGACAAGAAGCATGCACATTGACACAAACACAAGTAGCCTATATCAAATGAATACCCTCTGTCTGCATGGCTTTCCTATGTGACGGTGACGGAAAAAAGTGGGTGAATAAATGGTAGTCACCGTCGTCATCACATAAAATTCTTTTCCACTTACTCCCACTCAAAGCATCCTCCTTCCTAGAGTTCTCCATTGAGAGGAGAGAATACCTAGTGTTTACTTGTCTTCCTTGTGCACATTTTTTCCTTTTCTTCTTTTCAATACATCCATTATTACGTCTCCACTCTGCCTGCAATGATGATGATGATTATGATGATCGTGGCTGTGATGATGCTGATTCACTAGTCGCCACCACCACCGCATCGCCACAACACCGTCATCGTTCATATTCAAACCCATCAAGTAGGTATTCATGCATGCCATTTTCGATCCATCCATCCATCCATTATTATTATTATTCTTATAAAAATGCTCATTTCCCTCTCCCCCAACTCAACATAAAACTTGGTCCAAAGTAATGAACGTATGTACATCGTATCTCCGTGTCCATATCCACAAAATAAAGCGCTGTACAGAATACCTTAACAGTTCATCTCTTTCTTCGGTACTTTTCACACCATCAACCATTGCCAATTTATTACTGAGCGTGCCTCACCTTTCCAACAAGCCATTAGTCTTTCTTTGGTAAGCTGCAGTGTGTACTTCACTCATGATAATGACTAAGATACGATGAAAGAATATGTTGTCTGTGTGTGACTAAATGTGGTAGTAGTGGTGGGGTGGTGATATGGTAGCTGGAAAGCCAAGGAAAAAGATAGATGTGTGTTGTATGTGTTGTGTAAAATGTACGTAATGCACATAAAAGAAACAGTAACAGTCAGTCAACAAACAGGCAAAAAGTGAAGGTGGCGGCGATGGTAGTTTACCAGTTGACTTATTCCACTACTAAGACTACTTACTAAACTAAACTAAAAACTAAACTACTACTTACGACAACTAGTAGTCCTGTTTGTCGCTCAAGACTTAGAAAATTCTGTCTCCTTTTACATTTACTACTACATGCTACTTACGCGCAGCTTTTCTTCATGCACGAGCAAGCACAAGTAAAAAAAGTAACGACATCATAGATTTAAAAAAACGTCTTGCACGGTTGGATCAACAGACAACAGAGTATGGATGGAGTAGTGGTTGCAGCAGCAGGAGTGTATAAAAGTTCTCTAACCCAAACGAAAACTACACTAAATAACGGCTGCTGCAGCTACTACTGCACTGGAATATGACTGTATGTGATACAATGTTCGTACATGGCTTGCGTTTTGCTCCTTTATTTGGTTTAGAAACTTACAATTAAGTAAGTTCGGCAATGATGACGATGCCGCGGTAGAAAATGTTTTTTTTTCTCTCTCTCTATCTTGCCGTTTCACTGGAGTGAGCCTTTAAGTATAACTGCATTTCTTCCTTTCTGCGAGTAGTGCGAGTCGCTCACTATTTACTGCTGTTACAACTACAACTACTCCTCTTACTAACTTAACTACTGCTGCTGTAGATGTGATAGTTCGGTTCAAAGAGAAACCGATGATTTCTACCTCAAGGTTATCTGCCAGAAAAAGTTTTTTCCGACATTTCAGAGTTTTGTTTATTTTGTCTGTAATCTATCACTTGCTTATAACTTCTTGTTACTTTCCTCCTATTTATATTGTATAAAAAGCGTTTTACTCTTGTCGTTCTCTCTCTCTCCCTGTTCCACTCCCTATCTCTCCTTGTTACAACTTCTGTCAAGTTTCTCTTTCGACTTGATAATAGGCCGTATTTTGTATCTGTAGAAATTTTCAAATGAACTTGTACCGTCGTCAACAGCAGCAGCATCATCGTCAGTGTCAGGAGTGTTATCATCTAGGCATAAAGGCAACGGCAACTGAAATAAGGCAGTAAATAAATAGTGATGTTTTGTGAAGGAACGGTGTGAGTCACTGGGTTAACCAGATTCTATACCGAATTACAATACGCATACCTAGATAATATGGCGTACATTCTATGCAGCATTTTATATTCAAACAAGGGAGAAATAGAGCGATTCAATTTTTCTGGGGAAGAATAGGGAACATGGAAATACCTTGGCAAGCATCTGAAAATGTCATGTATTATTCACCAAACAACAGCCCTAAAACTGTCTCTCATTTTTTATTATGGCAGAAAAATAACATCCAACAATCTGTCGAGCTTCAATAACCCTTCTAGTTTTGGTTATAAGATGGTATTTGTTCTCTATGTTTATATACAAGCGCACAGGCGGTAATGTGAAAGTACATGCACGCACTCTCGTTCGGATTTTGTGATGGATTTCTCGTCGCTGACGAACAAATGGAATGAGCAGAGAGTGACATGTTTGTGTTCCTCTGGTGGTTTTCCAAAGCCTGTCTTATTTGTTGTGGTTAAATGTCAAGCATACTCAATCACGCAGAAGTTCCTTCCAGACTCTTGGCATTAGGTATATATTGCACCATGAAAATTGATCACATCTTGGAGCATGGAAACGAAATGGGTAATAATAATAATTTAAGCGTAGAAGTTTTTTTTACGATGAGACTAGTTGGTTTTTTTCTGAACTTGGACACTTTTCTCACATTTTCTATTGTATCCACTGCACTGTGTGGTGACGGTTTTGTGAGGATGTTTTATCATTCAATATTTGTTTTTAATTATCTAGGCATCTTGTAACATTCCCCCTCATAATCCGTTATGGTAAAGAAGTAATGGTCGTTTCTCCCTCTTGAACACTTCCTTTTCCTTAACGATACGTTCCGTTAGTTCCAAGAAGGAGGGTGCGTTCTTTAATGTTGATACAGAAAAGACAATATCAGTTTTTTATCTGTGTACTTTACCTTGTCATATCAAATAAAAATGCCGAATAAACTTTGAAATGTCATGTCAAAATGTAAATCAGCCAAAATCACGTACGCACTATGTTCTCAAACACGGTCTGTGTTGACAGGAGTAATGGACCAAAACCATTTGTAAAAAATCATTATCATGTCAAGGAAAACGGTTATGCGTCGTGTACTTTACCTTTGATTTTTTTGAATGTTTTCTCAAGAAAAACAACGTCAGACGTAAAGTACTAAACTGAAACATGAAGATGAACTTTGCGACGGGGTAAATATACACAAGGAAATCAATCAACAACGAACAGATAAAAGATA
Organism: Callyntrura guangdongensis; assembly: GCA_027744295.1. Taxonomy (NCBI): domain Eukaryota; kingdom Metazoa; phylum Arthropoda; class Collembola; order Entomobryomorpha; family Paronellidae; genus Callyntrura; species Callyntrura guangdongensis. Next base: position 12,133 of record JAHZNB010006190.1, read on the forward strand.
CAATTTTATTCAATGATCAATATTAAGGTTACACCACGGGATGTTAACGTGATTAGGGTCATAAAATGTACATTTTTGTGTACCTATTGATGGAAATATCTTATACAAAACCTGTTCGTTCTACTGAAGATGAGAATATAAGAAGGATTTGGTGGCTCAGCATATCGAATATTGCTGTAGTAGAGACTTTCATCAGAATATTGGAAAATTAGATAGGAATAAATTAATGAATGTCAGCAAATAGGGTGTATATATTAAAGATGATTATGTATGTCGAATGTCGAGCCGAATTACATTGCAATGCAATGAATAGAACTTTGTACTGATTAGTGGCATCGCATGTCGCGTGTAATCGACAATAACAAAGGATAGGTACGAAACTATCCACATAGTCAGAGAGTCAGTGGTTAGAGTAGCCCACAAGGTACAGAAAGAGACCTTGGTAGTCCACGGACCACGTCTTCACGAGTCAATGTAACTGTGCTCACGATGCTTCTCTTCAATTGCGTGGAGCATGCATCGAGTGTGCCTCATTATAATAATAATAATAATAATAATATGACTCACTTTCAGTGAGTCAGGACAGTTTTCACTCCCCAAATTGTCTGGGGGAAGCTCAGAAATTTACTCCAGAAACTCATCAAATCAACATAATTTTTGGTATAATAAGCATGTATGGTTGTTGTGAAGGGTACGCATGTTTCATTCAATGTTTCTACATGCATGGGAAAGTTTTACAGCTTATAGGCAGTTGTTAGAGAGAAGAACAAGCAAAGTAAATGTGCACTATTTACTTTGTTCGCTGAACAGTTTTAAAGATGTCGTGCTGTCGTGTACCTTTTCAATGTATACGATGATATTATGCCTTCATAATAATAGTGCGGTAATCCAAGAGGGATCATCAGGATCTTTTCTGTTCCAAAGACCCGTGAACAATTGACAATGCACGGTACACACACGTTGCATTCACCGAATTGAATGGAAATGGCCGTCCATACTTTTACCGACGCAGGATTCTCTAATAATAATATGCCAGCGTAGGAACAATGGACATTGTGCAGCTTGGTGTTGTATGAGAGTATAAGGGGATTTTCAAGTATTCGCCGCAGGAAATTATATTCTTTGTGTGGAGAGAGAACGAGGAGGTCCTCTTGTAGTAGCAATTTAGTTTCGTCCTTGCTCTCCGTGCTCTATCGTAATTATGATCATGAGCGTATATATATACGCATTTACGCACGCTCAAGGCTCAGTTCTAACCGGGGAATGAGAAACTGAATGAAAATTAAGTCTTGCTTGATAATAAATTTCCCTTTCGATGACCGATTTTCGGAAACGATGCCAATTTAATAGGATTCTGTCACAAATTTACTCTCAAAAAAGTTTTGTTACTCATTTGTAGGGTAAAGTACTCGCAAAGGCTGTCGGTATATACCTAAATATGTATACACATTTACTGGAGATTTTTATGGTTTTATGTGAAATTTTCCCCATCCTATACCCTGCTTGATTTTATTTCCCGAATAGTCGGACTTTATTCATTTAACAATCTTCCCTGCAAACATTCGGGCTGTGGAAAAAATACAAAGAGAAACAGATATTTTTACAGTCGTGCCTACCAACAAGATGAATATAAAGCATTACTCCTCGGAATGTCTAAAGTGCTTTGCACTAATCAAACGCTTTCATGTACGTATTTCCCCTTCTTATTCATCCACGTTTTGCCCTTTTTCTCTTATCCTCCCCCACACTCACATGACATCCTGCTAGGAAAATACAGTAACGGCATTATTGTATAACAGCATCAAGCATGCTGCGAACTTCTCTCTCTCTCTCTCTCTCGGCACTACACCACCAACCAGCTAGCAAGTCCAACTTGAAGATAAAAGATTACCATGGTATCATACGGATAGCCCTCAACTTGAAAGAAGGAAAATGGATTGTTGACACGAACATCCATCTAACTCACCAATAACTTTCACTTTGTTCAACTTTTTTTCTGTACAAGACGCGCACTACTCAGTCATAATCGCATCTACCAACATAACAGTTGGCAAGAATGATAAGTAGGAAGGAACGCTATGCCTTGTCTGCCATGAATATGATTATTCAATACATCTTTATCATTTCCTCTCCAATGTATCATTTAGAATCGCTGTAGTCGTAAGTACTTTTAGCTGTTGTGAACGTTGTTTGTTAATACCGACTGACAGTTTTTTCCCCGGCGCGGCGATGTAGTGGCAAAACAACGCAAACGACGGTTGATGAATTACAAAACTTACAATATTAAAAGCTTTACTCATACCGTATTCTCGCTAAAGCAAGCAGCTTCCTGAGTTAGCAGATCGCCATACGTCGTGGCAGCCCAATCCTGATGTTAATTGTACTACATCTGCATTTGTTTGTTTATTGTTCATGTTCAAACGCAACAAACTTGGTAGTAACATTTAATTTTTCTAAATTTATACTTTGTAAATAAATGTTCTTTTTTATTATCTATCTATGTTTAATCTGCACATAAACTTAAACAATAAGAATGCAACTGTGGCTCATAAATATGTAATGAATTTTATAAAAGAACAAAAACATTGTAGTTTTGTGGCTACTTTATTATGATTGTGACAGTCCACCTCAGCCGAACATGTCAAATGTCCGTAGCTGCTTGCTTTAAGAAGAGTACGGTATGCCATTATGTTTGATATTGCAAGCATTCATGTTCAAACGCAACAAACTTGGTAGTAACATTTAATTTTTCTAAATTTATACTTTGTAAATAAATGTTCTTTTTTATTATCTAGATTTATTTAATCTGCACATAAACTTAAATCATTAAGAATGCTACTTAGGCTCATAAATAAGTAATGAATTTTACAAAAGAACAAAAAAACTGAAAATAGTAGTTTTGTGGCTACTTCATCATGCTTGTGACAGTCCACCTCAGCCGAACATGTCAAATGTCCGTAGCTGCTTGCTTTAAGAAGAGTACGGTATGCCATTATGTTTGATATTGCAAGCAAATGCTGAATGATGCCGAAGGGATGCGATAAAATGAAAACAACATATCCAATAAACAACGAAAAACGTAACTATTATTTCCTGAAAATAATAGGTATTAGGTACTACTCGTACTTTAGCACAGCTGGTACATTTTATTCCAGCTGCTTTTTTGTTAGAGTAAACAAGACACTCAGACACACTGAGTTTTTCTTAAGGATTAATAGAGTGGTCGTCAGGGCAAAGGCAATGCTCCATTGTACTGGGCAACATTCACTGCGTTTTCCCCTGACGTTAAGATTAGTGACGGGATGAAAAGAGTAATAGCCATTAAGATCAGATCTGACAAACGCAACGGTCAGATGACACATTGTATGTAGGGATCTAAGGATACACGAAATGTTAGTTATTATAAAGTTACTAATCACTTCATGTCTTTACTAGTACGTTGAAACCTATCTATCTCCAACGTGTCAAAAAAATGCAAAATAACTAACGAAGTTATTATATATCTTTAAATTAGGAAAAAAACTGAAGTCTGTCAAGCAGGAAACACGTTATGTCTATATACAAAAGCACGCTGCGGTGTATGTAAGCAAGTAAGCTTGGTAAGTTTCACAAGATATTGAATTTGCTTTTGTGCAAACGACTGACTTGAGAGGATGTCTGCATATTGAAATGACTTTAGAAAAAGAAGTGCAATGAAAGTAGAAAAAGTTCCGTCATTTTAATATTCTTGTCCACTTGACTTTGACTGACAGCCGCATTTTGCGTCACTTGAATTTAACAGACAGCCAGATATACGCAGAAGAAGAGCTAAAAAAACCATTTTTTTCAGAATGAAGCGCATTCATATTCCTACAAGTAATGTATCAAACATAAATACTCAATTTAAAGAAACAAAAACTTTAAACTTTTGCGGACAAAGTTTGTTTGAACAAAGTTATGTTTTCGCACACTAACAAGTTTAAAGCTGTTTTAACTTGCAGTGCAAGCAGAAAAAGTGTAATAATAATAACTAATTTATGTGAGAATTTTTTTAACGACTCCATGCTTTTTTCGTCTTTCAGTGCACAGAAGTATATTTTACATTTACTCGAGATAGAACTTTTTCCTTGTTTTTCAAACTTTCTAGAAGAGCCATTAACATTTTCCTGCTTTCGCAAGCATATTTACAAAATTTACTGCAACGCAGTCAACTTTTTTCAGCTGGACAACAAGCCGTATGCACGTACAGAGAGCGTAAAGACGAAGAAAATAATATTTTCAGACGTCTGCTAGCCGGAGTACATATCTTTTTTTCAGTCGAAAAATTGTGGCGTCGTCGTTGTTCCTTGTGTGCCGTCTATGTAATAGTATTGATATAATAATATTTGTTTCGCACTATGTATTATTATGAGCATTTTTCAACCCACAGGCGCGCAGACGAACAGACATTCATTTCATTACACCCTTTCAAAAATACAACTCCAGAAAGAAAGCTTCACTCGTAAAACAAGCAAACAGACAGATTTTGATAAGATTTTTGCCTAGAACTTGAAAACTGTCTGGAATAGTTTGTAAAACGCAAACTGTTTACACTTTTGTATCTCGGGATTATCAACAGGGACACTTGGCTTATCTAATGGCTTTGATATGTACACTATTTATTCAACCATCATGGGGCATATGGCCCTTGTTTGAGTTTGTGCTCACTCTTAAGCTGCTAAACCCACCTCTCTTTTTTTATTAAAGATAAGCCGTAAGTAAACCCACGATACACGTGAGTAAAATGAACTGATAGATTTTTGAGACCAGATGCCATCCTACGTGTGCATGAGAGGCCACCACACACACACACACTTCAATCGTCCAGTCCAGCCCTTGCCCACAATCACGAAGACTTGTGTATGTCCTTATCTGTGTAATCATCAAATCGATTTTAGTGAGCACGATATTTTATGACTATAGGGAGTTGGGCGACTATTCTCCTTGACGTCTTTTACAAGAAGAGTCAGGTAATTAGGTATGCATCTTAGTATTTTTTTTACAAATAGTACGGTACACAGCAGCGTAAGGAATTTTTCTAAATAATTTCTTATTTTTATAAACCAAGAATTTCCTCGTGTGTGTTAATTTAAATGAGACAAGTTGGATAATTAAGTTAGAGTAATGCACGCTTACATCAAAATTCTAAACAATTTAAGAATAATCGTGAATCTTGAAATAAAATGCAGAGATTTGTGTAGACACTGAACGCTATTCCGTCGTACTGCTAATATCTAATATATACGAGCTGGGTCATTTTGATCTTGACGAATTCCCTTTATCTTTACTTCCATACTACTTACCTTTACCTATGCACGTCATGTGAAGAGCCCAACGTCGTCCGTTTGTTTCTCGCTTTGTGTGCATATCTACAGTTATAACTGCTGTCAGAATTTGGGAGGGTGGGTTGCGCTTGCACTGATTTACGGATGGTTTTCGTGAAATATTTTTATAACACTATTCAAATTCATATGCACCATTTCAATTTCTCTTTCCCTTCTCTTTCTCTCTCTCTCTCTCTCTCCTGCTCTCACAATCTCTGCATTTCTACCAAGGGGGTTTTTGAAATACTTTTAACGATTTTTAGCCATTTTAAAGCCACTACTCATGCACTCATTCAGGAATGTATTGGTTTTGGTACGCACAATTCTATAAGTAGTTATGGTAATTTCCATCCAAAGTGGTTCTTATGCAGATTAATCTTTCACATTGATGGCAATGTTCATTTCACATTCAGAGTTCCCTTTCTGCCTCTTTTACTGCTCACATGAAGAAAAGTCTCTCATTAAGAAAAGAATGAAGAATGTTTGTGTACTTACTTTACTCCTCTTCTGCTCTTGTGTGCCAGATTAAAGGAGTGCATTTCTATTTTTACTGAGAGAATGAAATGAAAAAGAGAAAAAATTAACTGCTTTGGCGTACGATGATGATGACGATCATGCTCATTTCAAAACTCGTTTCTCAACTCCATCTCTACTTACTCTACGTTAGTTTTTGAATAAAGTAAAAAAGAGTTATAGTGTTAGTTATTTATGCTGTAGTTATTATTATTATTATTATTACTGTAAATGAACAATGAAAAATTAAAACGGTCACAAAGGAATTAGTAGCTAACATAAATCTACATGTGGTGTAAGTCTTGTGTAACAGTATAAAACACATTACGCACCATTTTCTCACTCGCTCTCGCCTCAGCACAAACGCAAGGGGAACTCACAGTGATTTTTTATGCGTCATCTCATCTTCGTCGAGTATGGTTGCTGGTTCCACTTGTGGCTGTTTTGTAAGTACGGTGCAAAAAGTCGACAAAATTTCGAGAAAATGAGCTTAGATGAAAGAAAAGTATAAAAATAAGGCATATATCATACATTTTAATGGCTACGCGTGAACCTCAGGTGTCCCTATAATATCCTAAGGTTAAACGTAACTCTTTATTTGTTTTTCTACACCATCACCACCACTGGTGAAATGCGAAGAGGAATTCTTCTCTCAACAGCAACAACGGTGAACGATGCTATGTAAAAAAAACTCGTATAACCCACCTTCCTGGCTCATCAGGATACCTCATGCTTCATCCGTAATATTATTCCTTTTCTGCTGATTTCAAAAAGTCCATCACGCATCTCTCTCTCTCATCGTCGTTGAACTTCTCTTTTGCTCTCTTGGTATTTTTAGTTGGAATTATTTCTCCGAAACAGCGTGTGAGCACATTATACACATTTGTTTATAGGTATACCTTAGATTTTTGTCTCTCAAGGTCTATTTATGTTTGCGTGTAGCCTGATGCGTTCCTCTGTACAAATATAGTGCCTTTTATGACCGATAAAAATCCTGAATGCGTTTCTCAAATTAACCTTACGCGACTTCAATGGGCGATGTTAATGGTGCTTAGAGAGAAAACGAAATAAAAAAAAAGAAAACCGCAAAGATACTCTGCTGCTGTGGCGAGAGATCTTTTAATCCTTTTTCAACTCAACTCCGAGTCTCCTGTAATTCAACAGCAACTACTACTTAACTAGTAGAAACTACGTACCCACCTCTGGGTATATTAACTTCTCATTTGATTCCCAATCATGGTTGCATCATCTCGTCTTCCTCTGTAGGAGCAGCAGCGTCTGTCAGTCGTGTCGTGGACTCACTGGTAATGCCGATAAGGTGCCTCTCACAGTAGTATTACAACAAGTAATAATAGTAAATACTAAAAATTAAGGAGCACACAAATTTTTCCTTCTCATGAATCGCTTCTACATTCTAAAAACCAAACATTGTTATGCTAATGATAAAACATGTAATTGCTCTTGGCGTATACAACAAGTTTGCTGGGGGAAGCTGGGAAAGGGCTTAACCTTGTCCACATTCATATATTATTTTGATGATGATGATGATGCCATATGTTGAAAACCAAATCGATTACATAGGAGTTGACCAGTTTTGGCCTGTTTTTGACTTCCAGTACGATTTGCATCAAACGTCAGAAAAATAGAGGCACAGCAGCAGAGAGCACGCCTGCAAACAGGGTTTCAGGGACCTATAAATCGAGTAGTTTGCCAAGAAGTATAAATTTAATCATATTATCGCATTCTTCAGCTATGTAGAGAGACGACGATAATAATGCTGCTACAGAGGTTGATATACTTGCTTAAAAGTGCCTCGTTACTACTATTTTGACGCAGTTATTACGATGCATAAAAATTATATGTGAAAGCCCTGACTCACTTTTGCAGTTAAACGTACGTACACGTACACCATTTACCATGTTCCCTGGGCTGGTACAAAGTACGAAAAGGATAAAAAAAACGATAAGTGGTTTCACTGAGAATATACAAATTCCAGCGGAGATTATGAAACAGAGATTTATAACTTTTCTTCCGACCAGTTCCCATGACAAATTCTTTTTGGTAGAAACGACAGTAGAACGACATGTCACCCTTTTATGCCTACTTTCCAGAAGGGTTTAATTGTAAGCTTATGACACTGACGTAAGCTAAAAGCGATGTTGGCTTTAAGATCTACATTTTCATGTGTACTGAAATAACTGTGTTTTTTTAAAATTATCGCTCTGACTTGACTTTAAGCACTTAATGCCTTCCAATTTGTCGCAGTAGTGCGAGGCGGCAAAGAAATGTTAATGAACAAAAGAGACAAATAAAAAAAGCAATGCAAAGTATCATATTCCGCTAATAGGGTAGCCGTATCACCTACTTTTTTTAAAGCAATTTTAAACGCAAACCATAGTTTTAATGCATCTAATCTAATGGTTAATAATGGAGGGAATTTTCTTATCTAGTTTCATGACCTCTAGTCACGTCAAGCGTGCATATATATGAATTGAAAGTACATTGTTAAAACTAAATATGTATTAAAGCAGCAGCAGCAGCAGCGTAGTAAAAAAATTTGGGTTGTGTTGTCGGTACAACAACGTGGCAGCACCCGTGGCACTTGCTGTGCTGTTAGAGAAGATTGAGGCAGCAGACATTTACGTACGAGCCCGGCTCGCTGGCACTCCGTTGCATTGACTATCAAGTAGAACAATCTTGTAGTCCACAGCGTAGAATTTGAAGATGTGATCCTATGTAATAATATTATGCAATTGACATCATGCATAAAAAATGAGAAAGCTTTTCTGTTATGCTTATGTTTTGGAGAAAACGCAGGGCGTAGTCCTGAATTGCACACTTGTTTGGTAGCTCCAAACGTTCATTCCTGTAGGTGATTATGACCATGCTGGATTTTGTTGCTTCAGCATTAATTTTCCAGTTCCTCTTCTTAAGCCATAAAAATCGTATAATATTTTTGTCACTACGTACAATAGTACACAGAATACTGTATTCGTTGTGTATGAGTGCTTACTAATGCTCCATTATGAGAGGTGAGTTTGGTATAATGAATGCCGAATGCCTTCAGCAGGAGCAGCAGAGAACATTATATGCGTATGCACTTTAAAATGATTTTACTTACACAAAGTGATAATAACGGCGATGATATAAAAATGAAGTAGTTTAAAGAATAATAACGAGTTTTCCTGTTGACTTGGATGACAAAGGGATGGTATTTGCAAACAGTAAACTAAGTTGTTTGAAATGGGCTGCAGGAAAGATGGTTCCTTTTGAGAATAGAAAAATAGTTATTTCAGTTAACCTAAATTTAATATATCCGTTCACATCTTTGTTCAGCATGAGCAACGCCGTTAAATATTTAAGGATAAAGTAGGCCAATGTGGGTTGTTTTTTAAACCATGGGATAATGACGTAGCTGAAAGAATGCAATAAATTTTGCCTTGTTCGATAGGAGCTTTCGAATGAACCGTCACACGATATCCGTATGAAATAATAGAGTCTTAAATACATTCCTCCTCGCTGTGTACTCCATTTTGACGTCGCATATTAAACTTGTTTATAATAATAATTATACTAGCTTGATAAACGCTTTCTTTCCAATCAGCCGTCACCCGAGATATAATATAATGTCGAATTGCTTTCCCCAATTTAATCCCATGAGAATTGGCGGCTTAAAATTTAAAGACGAAGAGGTTTTAAGACAAGTTTGAGTGAAGTTGGTCAAAATTATGCAATCATAAAGGCACAACTGCAACGAATATATGGACAGACAGACAAACATGTTTGGTTATGTTATAGATGAGCTAACCACATTTTGAGCTACTTTTTAAGGGTAACATATGAGCGAAAGCCTCAAAAACAGGAGGAAAAAAGCTGATTTGCGCGTTACCACAAGCGTTACCACTGAACTGACATAAATGTGTTGTGTCAAGCATCGGAAATAACATGTCATGTAGTTTTACACAATAAATATGTTAACAGATTCACAATTAACAGCTTTTTGTTGGGAAAACAAACGGAAACTAATCTTCTTCCCCTCTGCCTTACCTACAAATACTAACTACGTGTTTGAACAAATTGAACTGTGACGCAAGACTGTAGTCAGTCATCTGCCCGCGAGGCATACCAACAAAATTTTTGACTGGTGTAGCCCAGCCTATTTTATGTTTTCCCATTTTTCTACTTTCAAAAATGATTTTCTCTCTCGTGTCCATCTTCCTTCATCTTCATTACTCTTCATCAACATTTTTAGCCTGATTATGCACAATGCATTCACCTCATCACATTATATTAGAATTCAATATTATAATCTTTATAATAAACCTGAAAACTCAAAAACTCAGCACTCACAAGTCTTTGTAACGTAAGGATTCATAGATTACAAATCTTTCCTTGATTCTCAGGGGGTAAATCATAACAAGAATATTCATTCGCGAGGCATGCATCCCGCAAGTAGCCGAAGTGATTGTTGTGTTGCGTACAACACATTTAAGATGCAAGTTTTGTTGCAAATGAAATGCTGAGATAGAACCACCGCCTAAGATCGTCTCATAATGACGTAGTCCTTCCTGTTTCACTAAACACTAACATTATATACCTCAATCTCTGCGATGGACAGACAAATCATGTAAATAATAGTTTAAAACTTTCGCTCCTTTTATAATAATATGTTCTCTTCGGTACGTTAAAAACCTGGATAAAACAAGTTTTAGGGAAGATCTGTCGGTCTGCGTGTGTGTACACTTATTCTTTCTTTCTTCCTTACCTTTTGATTATCATATTCCAAGACGAATAGCCAAGGTTGAAAAACAATGCTGCCTACTACTACTATATGACACCTTACATACAGCATGCAGACATCTCATCAGTTAAACCAGTTTTAACTATCTCCTCAATCGAACCAAGTTTCGACGACGGGGACTGGACTAGACACAAGCGACAACATCCAAATCAGTTGTTGCTTCCATCGCCATCATCGATAATAGTAATAATAATCCTTAAACTTTGCACGTTGCACATTTTGAATGCATCTCGCTTAAATTATCGGTCGGATACGTTCAATACGTACAAAAAACAATCAACCATACACCTAATCTTGCCGTGTGCATCTTCAAACAGTTTCAACGAACAGTTGTCATTTTAATTTTTTTTCGTCAAGCCGAAATGAAAAATTATGGTACTTAATATCATATAAATATATCATCATCGTCGTCAGATAACCTGACAACGCTCAATGGTTGTTGGTATTTGCTGGCAAAAAAAGAATATAGAGATACCACTGGAGATAATAGCCCGATTTAAATCAATGACGGGACCTCAAAGTGAAAGCTGCTTTCCATACCTCTCGAAACCGACGACGTGTGGTTCTCTCATCACCTTCCCTTATGTAAGATATGCGGAAAATGCATAGGATTACTAAAAATAAGTGTCTCCATGTTTGTGGCTCTCACGATGACTGCAGCGTACAGATTTGTCGGGCGATATATAATTGTCTGGTCTGCTACTAAAAATAATGTAATGGAAGAAGTATAATAATATGTCGTTGCGGTATGCACATAATGGGACAACAGAATCTATATCATGTCTGTCCAGCGTCTAGTAGTAAAAGTGGTGGTAGTAGTGGAACAGTGGAAGTAGTAATTGTGTGAGTGAGAGAAGCATTTTGTGGGCAAGTATGGTAATCATGTCAGTACAGCAGTGGCATAAAAGGAATGTGGTATGCAGTGGTGGTGCTGACAAAATGCGTATAATGAATTGTACGCACACAATTCAAAAATCCTTTCTTCTCCTCAACTTCACATTCACAACAACAACAACGGTTCACAAAAATAAATCGTACGTTCATAATGCACAATACACAACACACGGCGTTGCTTGTGTGTGTGTGTAGACATTCATAAATCAAAGTGCATATGCAAATGGTTTTGTAATGTAGTTCCGTTTTTTTCTCTCTTCAGATTTCTTATTTTGGAAATGACACAGACAACCACAAAAAACGCATAAAATTATGAATGTTTACTTTTTTTGTTGACAGTGGTGAGTACAGAGAGACGGTAAACAAGCAATAAGACAGAGAGAAGTAGTGACTAGTAACGATTACAATTTTGGATCATTTGCATTTTTAACCCTTTTTGAAAAGCGCGCGGGTAGGCAGAATCGTCTATTTTTAAATAAAGGCATAATAAAGCTTTGTAGAACAAAAAGCATGAAATGGAAACTGAATTTGGTCATGTTATTTACTTTTGCCCGATCGATGAGCGATTACATTAAACCCAAAAATTCAATACACACTTTTTTGCTCTGTGAAAGGTTCTCGGCAAGCTCACATCACAGACACAGAACACAAAAACAGTGTATGTGATTTAGCATTTGCTCGTAAAAAGGCAAGGATTAAAACAAAGGATAAAAGGCTAAAGGTGAAAAAAACGTTTGCACACATAAAAACAAGCGAAGCGCAGGAATAAAGTTTGAAAATGCTGAACGGAAAAAGGTCGTTTCGTGTTTCAACACCCACTCCTCCAACAACAACTGTTGTTTTGTTGTTCGATTGAGCCACCGTCTGCGTCTGTCTGCTATTTTTCCTCTTGCAATCATCACCCATCAATGCCTCAATGCATGTGTGTTTGCATGCCGTGTAATATCTTATGTGTAAACTGAGGAAATCGTGCGGAACGCCGTGCTCTCTCCTGAAATCGCAAAGTACATGCTGCGATGAAGACGTTTATCCGCTCGAAAAAGTTAAAAAGACTTTTTATTACGTGCATAATACCTTGCATTTGTCACACATGCTTATTGGGCAGTAATAGGGCAGGAGGGAAGGAGACGCGACTGACGCGAGTGTATGACTTAATACTTTTTTAAATGCTCAACTGGGAATCATCTTGATAAATTATATTTTACTTTAAAAGTTCTCTTACCACCGTCGCGTTTTTATTTGTCTACGGGCGAACACGAACCTATATAATCTGGATACTAGACGAGACGAGACTCATGTTTCTGTCTGTGTGTATAGGTATGTGGCATGTGGATCAGTGTTTTGGCTGTTGTGGATTATAAGAAACAACAATAATAATAATAATAATAAGTATGTAAATTAAACGGAAAAGCAATAAGAGTTTTTCTACTAAATGTATTTTATTACTATCGTACCCCCATTCAATAAAAACCGTTTTACTAAAATCAACATCCGTTGCGTCTTGGGGGAGAGTACTATTTGCGTGGTAAATGGGCATATTGTTCGAAATCGCATGACGCCAAAGCCAAACACTAGAATACAACGTATTAAACTACTGTTTCATTCGTTTTATGGTAAAAGAAAATCGTTTCCATGTGCAAAATCTAACAACATAATATTATTCCGTCGTGTTGCTATATGTGCGAGACTCTTTACGACCCACGTGACGGCATACTTAAATTTAAAAATACTGCTTGGAGCAAAAAGTTTGATTGAGAGAACAAAACGATTTTTTGTTGATTTTTAAACATCATACGGCACTCAAGCGGCGAGCTAGAGAGAACATGCCGAAAATCCATAATAATATTATTTTTATGCATAAATACATTATGCTGCGTTAGAGTGAAACATCAAAAATGAGTGAGCCTGAAATCAATTTGGCCTTTTGCCTGCAGCGATTACGTACAACGTTCAAGAGCGAGAATGTACAATATTACCAACAAAGAATCTTCAACCATTGTGCCTACACATTAATACGATAGCCGGGTTGGATACTTAATAATTAATAATAAACTTGCATAACAAATTTTTGTTTGGTAATCAACTTTCCCAACTTTGAAGCTGTATTTCACGATGTTCCGCTACGTCATGTCTATGTGCTAGAGGTAAAAAAATACTGATTATTATTCCATTATTTTTGGTCGAACAACGTCATCGAACAATTATTGTGAAATCATTTTGCAGAGAGGAGAAACAATTACAGCGGTGAGGCATATATGACTAAAAGGAATTGTTTGTATGGAACATACAGTTGTTGGGACGGGTAATTGCATTTGCTATTGTCGATACGTAATCAATATTCATTGTTGCTTTGTTCATACATTGTTCTCATGACCAACATTTTCCGTTTGATTATTATTATCCTCATCATCAGCATCCGTTTTAAAAGTGACTACGCCTGAATTTTTTTAATTACTTGTGAAGTCGATGCAGACGATAATAGTAAAACGTAGGCACACTCAAACTAACTCGCTCCTAAAAAGTAACTCGTATAATATTGTGGTATGCATAAATAACTTTCCCTAGTGAATAGCTGTAAAGGTATTGACGTAACATCAATAAAGTTAAGTTTATACAGTAGTCCATGAAGGCAAAAAAACACCGTTTCGTCTGAAAGTTAGAATTGAAAAGCTTACTTTCGAGTTTCGACCTTCAACATTCGGTAGACAAAACTGTCATAAACACATTCAAATTTTAAACGTTAAAATTGAAATGGCACAAAATTACGTGTAATGTAATGGGTTTATGTTGAAATAAAAAATTTAATTTAATTGTCATGATGAGACTCGAAAAACATTTTTATACCATATCCACTATTTTGGTAAATATGTTCTTCCAAGCTATTAAATAAATTACTAGCGTTTATAGTACGGATTTGCTCGAGCAAGAAAAAACATGCTCGTAACAAACAACGATCTTTTTGTATTCGTGTGGAGCAACAGCCGTATGCACATGTTGTAATGCGTCAACTTGTAAAATTTCATTTATTTAACAAGTACTTGGAGCATGAAAAGTGTAAACTCTACTGCAAAGACCTCTTTTGTTGAGGCCTCTTTTGGAATAGGCAAAAACACTTGGATTTCTACAGCTATATACCACCATAATGACTTGCCCTAGTTTCCCTGTCTTCCAATTACAAGTCGTTTAGTTGTCAGGTCCATAGCTCTTATCTTACTTTGATCACTTCTACGATTCACATGATTTTCAAAGATTTACCCCATCCCATCAACACGCAAGCTGAAATTTTATTACATACTAGTTTACTTTTATATTGGTAACATTGCATTAGCTCAACCACTGCACTGGAATTCAAATGCGCTCTTCTATATGAACTTCAAGTAAATAAGCCCACTGTAAATGCTGGGTTAGCTGCAATCGCGCTATTACAGTTAAAATTACCCAAACAACACAAAAATGAAAAGCAGAACGGTTAAAAGAGACCACCCCTAATGAGCAGTTAAGTTTTCTTAAATAAATCTCATTCCCCGCAGGCGACCTCATTATGGCCACTCTGCTCGACAATTTTTTGCTGATGGGGTAATTTTAATTGTAATTGTACTGCCCATTTCAAGTGTGCGTTTATTTGGCAAAAATTAATTCAGCTTGATTCTAGTAACTAATACATAATATGCTCTTTGTTTCCTAGACTTATTCTATTTTCTGAATATTTGCATAAAAAACAATTGAACAAACTTGTTTCTTACCCGCTTGTTTTAAAAAAATACTGAGCAAATGGTCACGTGTAAACATTTTCACATACCTAAGAGCAGTAAACGTTGCAACAAAAAAATACTTAAATGTCCAATATCAAGTTCAGAAAAGGACTGCACGCAAGTTGTAACCGATGGAAAACGGGGTTAGTTCTTACATAGTATAGTTGTTACAAGCACTTGTAATAATAACTAATTTCTTTTTAGCAATTACGACTTGTACGTAAAATCCATGTAATATTTAACATGTGACATTTACAGAATGTTAAGAAATATGAATGCACACAGCGCAGGATATCAAATACAATATATATACAGTGATGATGATGAAGTACAATTCAAAATCTTTTCTTTGTCCAAGTCCTCGTCACTCTTTAGCAGTAGAAAATACTAACAACACTGCCCACCAACGAACAGTACATTTTAAGAGACAACTCAATTTCTGCAAAAATGAATCTAAAATAACAAAAATACTCTTTAATTTCATTTTACAAAGTGAAAGCACATTTAAATTGAACAAAACTATCGTTGCAATGAGTGTTTATCTTGACGTCCTAAATTACATATTTTTTTTACAACCAAGACGTGATTTTATTTCCTATTTTGCTCCAACGCAACGATTACACGAGTCCTACTAAAAATAGTTACACCAACTGAAAAAAAGATGAAAATCAGACATGTGTTGTTACAAATAAACAACATTATTTCAAATTTGGGTTAATACGTTGCCCAGAAAATATAATGAAGCAGAACGACATAAATTAAAAATGGGAATATATATTCTCTATTAAAGAGGGTTACCAGGATGAGACCGGCTGTTCCAATGCCTCTCAATAATTTTTTGATGATATAAAATGGTATCTACAAGAGGAATAATTTTTGATATCTTGTTTTTTATAAACAGCCATTTGCTAAAACATCGAAAAGAATTGTCTACTTGTCAATAATTTTCAGATAATTGTTTGTTTCCAATTTTTTGTGTGTAGATCCGTCCACGGGTTTTTACAGTCAATGTAAGTTATACCAACTGTAGGTAAACTTGTCAAAATATCGGTGTTTTGTTTTTGAGTATTTTTTCTTCTTGTTCCCCTCTTTTTGTATTAAAAGTCTTGTAGAGTGCTTGTTTGTTGGCCATTACTGCGAATATTCTGGTTACGAGAAGTTTCTTGGTTCTTTGCTGTCTGATGATTGATTATGTAATGTTTATAGGTGACAGAAACGTTTTATTTTTTTTCTCGAGCGGTAATTCAAAAATTATTTACGCTAAACATTTTTTGTACCTTGTGATATAAAAATCAGCATGACCGAAAATTTCACTGAAACCAGAATACTGCAGATTTTCTAGTAGAATGTATACTCTAGCAAGTATGTATAGTAAAGTAATTATAGAATTGAATTAGATTTTGTACTTCTCTTTCTCTAGTTGATTTTCATTGTTTACTTTTTTGGATGTCTTTGGTTCTTCTGTATTTGTTTGTAGTCGTCCTCGTTTCTTTGCACTGCCAGTTAAAAAGTTTAATTTTCATTTCAAATGTTACTATGTTATTAATTATTATTATATTTTGCCTGTATCACTGTTTGCTTGCCGCATGTAGAAATTACATAGTAAAGATAGTGTTTGGCGCTAATTTTTTATTTTGGTCAAACGCATTTTAAATACTTTATAATAAAGTAATATTATGCATGCTATTTTTGAAACGTTTTTGTGAAAATGATTTTTGATAGTACACAAAATATTTTTTTTTGTTTCAACGGTTAATGCCATGTTCATTTTTTGAAGAAAATCGAATTATTAAAAAATAAATAACATTGACTAATGTTACGCTCGCGCTTACTTAATACGTCAGTTATCAATAATGTAACTTGACAAGCTTATTTTGACAAATGTTGAAACGATTTTTGCCTATTGACATTTTTTAAAAATAGTTATAAATATTTTTGACATTTTGACTATTAATGTTACTGACAACTTAATTACTGATATATTATAGTATGCTTAACATTTACCAAATGCATGTTACATGAAGGTTGTGTACCCATTTTTGTTTTTGCAACCAAGTTGCCGCACTCTCTAATTAAACACCGCATGCACAAAAAATACTAAATACTAACGTGGCTTTTACATTTTGTATATATATGTTTGTTATTGCAACACAATTAAATAATACTGCTTTGAAATCAGTGCCATCTTACAACTGTCTACCAAGTGCCTGTCTACCGTAAAAATTTCCTAAAATTTCTATCAAACATTTTGATAAAAACCAAATAAAAAGTTCATGGAGACATACAAGAAAACTGTATTTACATTTAACTTGCCGTTGCCACTATTAGGATTAGTATCTCTCCCTTATTTCGTTTTTTTTTTGCTTATCCTCTATGTAAGTTATATTCTGTATTCTCTTTTACATCAAACGAATCCGAAATATTTTGGCGTCAGATTTCCTTTTGATTACTACATGTATCACCTAATATCTGAGTTGTACTTACTAGAAGCATTCAGTAGCATATTTTTTGAAAATAGATACATTAAAAAGTCAAAGAACATTATGTGCACTCACCTTGCAAGGAAATTCAACTTTGATATTTTACCGAGGGTTTTAAGTGTGATGATAAATTTGAATCCTGAAAAACAGAACATGAAAATGTGATTAGCGATTGCCTACTCCTATGTCGACTATGGAGTTGATATAGTCAGAGACAAATAGCGTGTGAAAAAGGGTTGCTTGAAAGTACTAAAGATAAGGCATACTTTGGGTTTTGGCATTAACAGCTTTAACCGGTAAAAGGTAAAAAGGTTTCTTTTTTTTCTTCTTGTGTTTTGCTGGTGGTGATGGTAAATGAGACGAAAAAATGTAGGTAATTTCGCTTGCAAAAACAGCTAAAGCCATAAATAATAATCATAACGATAGACATACATGGCAATTGAAAATGGCGAAAGGAGTTTCTAATTATTGTTTGAGATGCACACATTATAATATATTATTACCTTTGGAAGTTCGGAAGCATGTTAGCACTGCGGTGTTTGTAAAACGAACTCGCTGTTGAATTGCAAATGAGCAATCTCATTCTTCTTAAGCAACAACGAAATTACAAGGTTGCTGTATATAATAATCGTAGGCATCATTGGAGAGAAAAAGAGACGTACCGGTAGTATTTAAAAAAGTGTTTATTATCGAAGATGATGTAGTGATAAATTTGCAAAAAATGAAACTCACGTAGACAGCCACGTAGCAAAACAAAACGTATATATAGTTATTAGTCAAGTGATGTCAGAACCACTACCAGAGAGCATCATCCCAATCTTTCCTCACTTGCCAAAACCTTATGCAAATGACGAGCTTAATGTTGAAATTAATAGCTAGCTGTTTTAACCGAAATGCAAATGAAAAAAAAATGAAAGCGAAAATGAAATCATACATATAATAAATGAGTATCATCCCTGTCGTTCCTTCACTTCAACGTAAACTTGGTCAATCTTCCTCTGGTTAGCGTGCACTGGTGCAGAACGCCAGGTGTAAAAAAGAAGCAGTAAAATTAAAACTTTACAGATTGCTCATAAATCTTATCGCTAACTGAAGTACCCATTTGTGATTGGATTCGATTTAGAAAAATGACTCATTACGAGAAGAGAGAAGGTTATCGATGATACAGCCGTGGCTTTTCAATTGCAATGATGTAAAAAAAATATGCTTTTGTCATGCCATGTTGTACTTGAGACTTTTCTGTGAGTTTTGCTTTGGTCTGTCTGGTTGAAGGCTGCTTATGACTGTTACAGGGCACTCTTCAATAGTATTTTACCGCATTATAACCCTTTATGTACTAATCCTTTTGCACACTGCACACATATACCAACACTAATTAAAATCTCATCAGAGTTAGTAGCTAAACGTTGTAGCCGATAGTGTCGTTCGTAGTTATCGTGTCCGTCCTTTCATATCCCTTTGTTGTCAGAGAGAGTATCCCTGTTAAAATGCTGAAAAAAGGTGCTTTTGTAAATTGCATATTATGCATTGTGTCTCCCTATATATTATATTGTGTTTTTGTGGGGTCATTTTTTGTTTTTTTTGCTGAGACCGTGTTCGTTTGTTCGATTCATGATGTTCTTTACCTCGACCGTACTTGATTAATGACTGTTAACCTTTACAAAAAAATTATGATTAAAGCTGTTTAAAAAAATGTTTCGGACGAATTTTTTTCTATTATGTTAAATGCATACTCGAAGAAAAGGATAGAATTCAAGTTACACAGAATTGACTACTACTAACTCTTACAGTTACAGTTTAGCAGAATACCAATTTACTATGAGAACCCTTTCCACACACAACAAACAGTTTATCTTCTTAATAATTGCTACTTTGAACCACACAAGAACAATCACAGTACGCCGTATAGAGAAACTGACATTTTGTACCTTTTCCTTTACTGACATCAGCCTGTACATAACCAACAAGTATTTAATAAGTTTGTAACGAAGGCAAGCCATTTAATGGTTTAATAACTATGGATGATGACATATATATTTATTTAATTAAGTTTGGTACCTAATTCGTATAAGTATTTGTATAATTTCACTTATTCCAAAAGCTACAATCGTTTGGAATAACAATTTAGTAATTTATTTAATTACCTTTTGATGAATGTCACCCGCATGGCATAATGTGTTCTATATTTTTTATAACTATTTTAGTAACAATATTTGAATCTTATAACACTACTGGTATGGAGTAAAATTCTGAAATTTTCACAAAAATGTTTTTGGTTGCGTTTTTATGGATTGTTGTTATATTATTATATATATGGTGTGATGACATTTTTTAGAGACTTTAGCGTTATGCGGTATTGAAACAAATACTATTTTACTTTGGATTTGGAATGCGCTATGTACCGAATGGGAATGATGTATTTTGAATTTTTTGCTTGCACAGTT
This sequence comes from Callyntrura guangdongensis, assembly GCA_027744295.1. NCBI lineage: Eukaryota > Metazoa > Arthropoda > Collembola > Entomobryomorpha > Paronellidae > Callyntrura > Callyntrura guangdongensis. Next base: position 32,359 of record JAHZNB010006190.1, read on the forward strand.
CTGCGAAGCACCTTTTCTTCGTTTTTGTATCCCTTTTGCATCGTTTTATAAATAAGTAGTTTGGGTTAGTAAACTAATTGCATGGTTGAATATCCGATATTTAGCGGTAGATGATCCAACGTTGTACCCGCCTATGGCTGAAGAATTGAAGGAGGGTCAATGGATGGGAGTAAATGTCCGAAGTCAAGGACCAGGTCGCAAAGTGATGGTAATGTAAAAATGTGTTATCTCTCTTTAATTTTAGTACTTAACCACCCACATTCTGTAGTTCTATTATTAAGTGTCAAAGTCACTTATTAACTTCACGTTGTCTGTCCGTCTGTCCGTCGAGACGATAATCGAAAACGGTTTATAATTTTGAAATTCTGATCCCGCCAATCGATTCCTCATTCCTTAGGCTCCCCTGCGATTGATTTTGGGGTTTCCAGGTCAACGGGGTCAGAGGTCACTAGGTGTATTTCTGGTATTTGTGGCGCGATTTTCACCAAACTTGACATATAGAAAACCTATGGCCTCCTCTGAAAGTGGACAAAAATTTGACCCCCTAGGTCAACGGGTTCAAAGGTCGTATAGGTGTATTTCTGGTATTTGTGGGTTGGAGTGTTTGTTGAACACAGGTCAAGTGATTACTTCGTCACTTTGCTAACATTACGTTGTAGGTTTATTACTTATTACAGTGTTCAGTTGTCAGTAATTATTTTCAGTTTCCACTTTCCAACCACATGCAAAATAATAATGTGGCATGTTAGTGCAATTTATTACATTTATTTCCGTCCTAAACATGACGACGATGAGCACAGCAGTTATTCGTTTTGTCTGCAAATCATTCATAAACTGTATTGCTGTACGTCATCTTTTGCTTTCGCAGTTCGTTAGTTGTTTGGATCTGAATGTAAAACGCAAGAACTATTTTTACATGAAAGAGAATTGGGAATTTTTCCCAAGGCTTACGTGGTCGTTACCAACATTAACATGCGGTCAATAAACGAAAAGGTGGAGGGCAGAATTTTTTTTCAAAGAGGCGTACTTAAATTTTACGATTATCTGTTAACGAGGTTGAGGTATACGACATAATCGGTAAAGGTTACAACACTATATATTGTATTTTTGGAACAAACACAAGCACGACCAGTGAACAAATAAACAACAGTTCTACTTTTGCATGGTGGCGTAATATCGTTTTCATAAGTCATGAGCTTAGACCACATAAAATCTTTCTGATACATTTTGAAATCATATATCTGTCTGTCGTCATAGACCCTAACTTCATAAAACCTTCTCCTTGCGTAAACTTTTAAGTAGTAATTTTCCGTGTAAATATTTATTGAGGAGTTCAAGCGTCCTATTTTAAGTATCATTCGTGACATTTTTCAGTCATAAACTGGAACTCTTAAAAAACGTTAGACTTATGCTCGCTTCAGGATTACGATAAGGTTTCGTGGTTTCGCACGTGATTTTTGGAAACATAAGAAAAGAAAAATATTTTTGCTATGAAATGGGTTACATTATAATATAAAAAATACAGATTCATTTCAGAAAAACACGCATTTTTAGTAGACCTTCCCCAGTGTGGCATATCTATGTAATGCAGATTGTAGGTAAAATATGATGTTAACTATACTTATTTTTTCAAAGGTATGCGCACATCGGTATATTCACCAAGGAAAGGATTTTCGATGGGGCATTGGCCTTTGTCATGTCCTTTCACAACGCTTAGAATA